>VTFQ01000006.1:41754487-41756987 GCA_036281575.1 Ancherythroculter nigrocauda | reverse complement strand
TGGTTTCTTATTAGATTACTGTCATGCTAAATATCAATAATTGTTTTGTTTATATTGTATATTGTTTTGGTAATTGTAATGTCACATCTTGTTTTGTCTTCATATAGGAAGACTCCTAGTGACCAATTTGAGGATAATCTGGCATTCATTGGCACTGCCAAGAGTCAACTTGTGTGAGTATTTGAGAAGTATTAAATAATAATCTCTGTTGCAGCTCTTCATAGTGAGCCTTTGTCGCCCTCTATTGAACAGAATGTAATTAGAGTTCATTACTATAATGAAAAAATCTAGAACTCCAGTTTTTATTGCAACGGACAGATGTAGCTCTCTCAAAAACATTTTGAATGTTTATTTTCTTGTTTCTAAGTTAAAAAATAATCCATTGTGATTTAATCATTCATGCATCAGGGATGTTTACTGTCAGTTGAACTGTCAATCATTATCTGACACATTCTGTCTTTTGTGTTTATTAACAGCTGTGGGATACAACTGTATCATTAATATCACCACGAGGACAGCAAATTCAGTGAGTCATCTTCCTTCATGTTCCTTCACATCAAAATCACGTTTTAATAGTCGATGTAAATGATGTCAAATTCCCTCTTTTTTTCCCAGAAACTGAGAGGTCAGACCGAAGCGCTTTACATATTAACCAAATCTAATAACACTAGATTTGAGTTCATATTCACGAATGTGGTCCCAGGAAGTCCAAGACTGTTTACATCAGTCATTGCTGTTCACAGGTACTTGCGTTATACATAATGACAAGATTAGTGATTTTAATTTTCATATCGGCTTTGTTTTTGTTCATTAACAAACTAATCTTCAAATCTACAGTATAGTAAGATCTGTGGTTTAATCTATAAAACACTCAAGGAAATCTGTTCTGTAAATTATATAATATTAAATGCCACATTTTAAATGTAAACAGTTAAAGGTATTTTGAACAGGAGTTAGAACAAATTATGTTTTAGTAATTTTAAATATAATAAGATGCAGTCATGGGTATGTATTGTAAGCTAAAAGAGACAAGCTATATTTATTTTGCACAGCACACAAAAGATAAATGATTGTTTGCATTTAGTACTAAATCTACTAAATGGGTAACTTACAAAATTAATATTAAAAAGAGGGTTTTGAAAAAATATGGTCACCTTTTTATAACATAAATTACTAAGAAAAAAAATATTATTATAGGAAAGTGTCAATAAAAGAAAATGTAATTTTTGCATAAGATAGATTATTAGAATGTCAATAGAATAGATTTATTTATTTACTTTACTTCGTTGAGTTGACCCAAATAATATTACTAAGACATAATACAATAAGTAATACAATAAGGTATATAAAATATTACCAAACTAATTATTTCTGTTTCTTGCAGAGCTTATGAGACTTCCAAAATGTATCGGGATCTGAAGCTAAGAGGAGCTCTTATTCAGAATAAACAGCTGAGGCTTCTGCCACAGGAGCAGGTGTACGACAAAATTAATGGAGTCTGGAACCTGTCTAGTGATCAGGTATTTTCAGTGGATTAACAATATTATTATTTATTGTTTTTGTAGGAATTTAAAGCCTGTTGTTGTGACCTTAAAGGATTAGTCCACTTTCAAATTAAATTTTCCTGATAATTTACTCACCCCCATGTCATCCAAGATGTTCATTTCTTTCTCTCTTCAGTCGAAAAGAAATTAAGGTTTTTGATGAAATCATTCCAGGATTATTCTCCTTATAGTGGACTTCAATTGCCTCCAAATGGTTGAAGGTCAAAATTACAGTTTCAGTGCAGCTTCAAAGGGCTTTAAACGATACCAGACGAGGAATAAGGGTCATTTTCGAAAAAAATACATCTGTATATGCTTTATAAACACAAATGATTGCCTTGAACGTACTTCCGCTTTCAGCATTCTTCAAAACGCTTACGCCATATGTCCTACGTATGTCCTACGTAACGCTTACGCCGTATGTCCTATTCTACTTACGGAAAAAAACGAAACTGGTGCTGCGTTCGTTCCGTAAGTAGAATAGGGAAGGCGTAGGACATACAGTGTAAGCTTTTTGAAGAATGCTGAAAGTGGAAGTACGTACAAGACGATAATTTGTGTTTATAAAGCATATATAGTTGTATTTTTTTTAGAAAATGGCTGATCGTTTCGCTAGATAAAACCCTTATTCCTCGTCTGGTGTTGTTTAAAGCCCTTTGAAGCTGTACTGAAACTGTAATTTTGACCTTCAACCATCTGGAGGCCAATGAAGTCCACTATATGGAGAATAATCCTTTAACCTTTATACTCTCCTCGGGTCATTTTGACACGACATTCATTTTCTTTTAATTTTTAAAAATTCAGTGTTCATCGGAGTGGCACAAGACCTAATCAGTTTTGTCACACTTGAAATTGGAATAAACACAACAAATTGACTGGGTTCAAGTAGTTTTTGTGCTTGTAAAAATAGTAACAAATCCTTCCCTCACGGCTCAAATTGACCCCAATTGACCCCA
>VTFQ01000006.1:41569487-41749487 GCA_036281575.1 Ancherythroculter nigrocauda | reverse complement strand
GAGTCGTACAAATGACGGCACACGCAAAACAAAAGTAATGACATACACCTTTATGATTATTTAAAACTCTCATACATCAGTTGAATTCCTACTGACGTGTCACTCCTTCCAAACACACATTCATTTTCCCATTACAAAACACCCCTGACCTCTGAGTGTGTCCAAGGTTCACAGTTGTCTTTTTCAGTCTTTTGACAGCTGCTTGATGCGGCTCCCGTTTAGTCAGCCTGAATTCTTTCTGACTGTATGACGGGTCTATATTTAGAGGGGTGGACTTAAATTGCAGGGGGTTTGTGTTGGTGCTGTGTGTTATTTCAGCTTCTTACAACTGAGACGACAAGACGAGAGGAAGTACTGCATCCTCTTTGAGACCTGCAACCTTTGAGATGGAACCAATGAGTATCAAGGAGGACCTGAGGCTCTTTCAGAGCACTCTGCTCCAGGATGGTTTAAAGGAACTTCTGAAGGAGAACAAGTTTGTGGATTGTATTCTGAAAGTTGGAGATCGGAGTCTTCCCTGCCACAAACTCATAATGGCTGCGTGCAGCCCGTACTTCAGAGAGCTGTACTTTACCGAAGACGGCGTTGAGAAGAAAGACTCCAGCAAGGAAGTAGTGCTGGAGAACGTGGATCCCACCATTATGGATATGATTGTGAACTATCTCTATTCTGCAGACATCGAAATCACAGATGAAAACGTGCAAGACATCTTCGCAGTCGCCAACAGGTTTCAGATCCCATCCGTTTTCACCGTTTGCGTCAACTATCTACAAAACAAGCTGTCTTTGGGTAACTGCTTGGCCATCTTCAGAATGGGACTGGTTTTGAATTGCCCGAGGCTCGCTGTGGCCTCTAGAGACTTCATAGCGGAGCGTTTCGAGACTTTGTCCAAGGAAGAGGACTTTCTTGAGTTCAATGCTCCCGAGCTTTTCGCTATCATCGGGTGCGACTCTCTCAACATAGAAAAAGAAGAGGTCGTGTACGAGCTCTTGATGAAATGGGTCCGGAAGAACAAGGAGAACCGGGCAAAAGCTTTGGGAGATGCCTTCGAACACATCCGCTTCCGACTTCTACCGGAGAAATACTTCAAGGAGATAGTGGAAAAGGACGACATCATCAAGGCCGACCCCGAGCTCGTCAAGAAGCTGAAGGTCATCAAAGAGGCTTTTGCGGGAAAACTTCCACAAATTAAAGAGGGTGAGAAAGGCGAAGGAGAAGACGGGGAGAATGCATTGCCTGGTTATCTGAATGACAACCAACGGTTGGGGATGTTCGCCAGGGATCTCCTACTGATGATAAATGACACGGCAGCTGTGGCCTATGATGCTAATGAAAACGAATGCTTCCTAGCAGCGATAGCAGAGCAGATACCTCGAAACCACGTTAGCATTACGTCAAAGAAGAACCTGCTGTACGTTGTTGGAGGGCTGTTCGTGGATGAGGAAGATGAGGAATCGCCACTGCAGAGCTACTTCTATCAGGTTAAGACAGTCTTATCCACCTTATTTTTCAATGCGGAAGTAAGGCGTTTTCTGTTAATGTTTGAGACTTCAGATTTATTAGCCGCTACAGTAGGGTGACCAGACGTCCCCGTTTTCCGGGGACAGTCCCTGTTTTTAGTGTTCTGTCCCCGGAAATGTCCCCATTTTATAGCTCCTTCAAAACAACCCGCAAATACACTTGGTCGTGCATGCGCGCCCTACTACTTCATGAAGAACGTAATCTGGATCTGGACCGCGCCATTATCGACAAATATAAAAATAAACATCGTTATCGGTTTAAAGGTAACATGGTAACTATGCATGTTAAACTAAAGTAATACTGTTTGTAGTGAAGGTACACTCAGATATGAATAAAAAATAAAATAAATAATACACGTGCAACTTACTTTGTGCTTAAAATGAGTCTAAAATGCAAAATAGTTAAAAATAGTTAAAAGTTAAAACAGTTGTAATTTCTGTATACAGTAAAAACAGCTTGTGAAAATTAAAATATTAAATCCAAAATGTTAAAAAGTATTTGTTAAATGCTGTTTTATTTGTCTTATCATCTTATACTTATGTTTTATTTTTGTAATGTAAAGTCATTTTGTAAAGTCATACTTGCGTTATAACAAGCATATTGTTTTGAACTGCTTTTACAATGCTTTTTTAATCGTGTAATAGTTTTTTGGCGAATTGTATTAAAACCAGAGCAAAAATCCTAATAATCAAACTAAATCATAATAATTATACGGAACCCACAACAATTAAAAACAAAAACATTCAAAGATGTATTGTCCCCGTTTTTTAATAAATAGATAATAACAAATTAGATTTTGGTGATATTTTGACCACTCAAATAGGAAATGTCCCCGGTTTCCATTTCAGAAATCTGGTCACCTTAAGCTACAGGGAAATAACGAGAAGAATATTAAAGTGCTATAAACTGTAAAACTGTTTGAGCTACAAACCAGCTTGTTTATAATTAAGATGCATTAAAATATAATTACTTCATTTTATTATAATACATATATTTGAATGAATTCATTTTAGTTAAAGTTTTAGTAATTTTGTTTTTTATTATATCAAGTTATCTAAATCAAGTTATCTATATCAAGTTAAACAAAATAAAAATGAGAAATGTTGCCCTAATATTTAATTTGATTTGATTTCAGTTATTATTTTATTTCAAGCAGGTATGATTTTAGATTTAGTTAAGAATGACGGATTAACAAGTGTGAAAATCCCACTTTTAGGCTACTGGTTTGGAATGACATGAAGGTTAGTAAATGATGACAAGCATGACTTTATATTTCTAGGAAGTGGTATAGGTAAAATGAAAGGCCCTGATCATAATCAGCCCAGTATCATCAGGGAGAATAAAATGAAAGTTATCTGCATTTGATAATCATTTTAAATCATCCATTTTCTTCAGATGGACACTCATTCTCCAAACTGGATTGCCCTGCCACCAATGCCATCGCCCAGGTGTCTGTTCGCCATGGGGGAGTTTGAGAACCTTTTGTTTGCAGTTGCTGGTAAAGACCTGCAGACCAGCGATTCTCTGGACTCAGTGCTGTGTTATGATATTGAGTAAGTTTATTCTACATTTTCTGCTGCATGCATAAACCAAATAAACTAATTATTTTGTACTCTTCTCTGCAGTAAGATGAAGTGGCAGGAGACCAAAAAACTGCCCTTAAAAATTCACGGTCACAGTGTGATCTCACAGAATGGACTAGTTTACTGCATAGGAGGAAAGACCGATGAAAAGTAAGTCAGATTTGAGTTGAACTTAAATACAAAATAAAAGCCTGAGATAAAGCGTCATTGCTTGTTTTTATCTGTGGAATAGTAAAACCATCAACAAGATGTTTGCATACAACCACAAGAAGTCAGAATGGAAAGAGCTGGCAGCCATGAAGACACCCAGGTCCATGTTTGGAGCAGCCGTCCACAAAGGAAAGATCATTGTGGTTGGAGGAGTCAATGAAGATGGCCTTTTAGCCTCTTGTGAAGCGTATGACTTTTCAACAAACAAGTACGTATTAAGAAAGTCCCTTTAAGACAAGTCATTTCACTCGGCGGCCATCTTTGAAACGCATCTCGGGCATTCAAGTGCAGCTCCTATCTCTTTGAAAGGGGAAACATTAAATTCTCCAAAGCTGTTCGCCAAGCTTTCGATTAAATTTAATATTTGAAATCACCAATGAAATCTGTCAACAACTGTCTCATAAATTTTGTTTCTAAACGCTTGAATCATGACAAAAAATGGCATTTTTCAGGCTGGATCGAGCTAATGCGCATGCGCAGCCCTACGCACAGGAAGCGCGCGTCTAAGTGTTTCTATAGGAACCGGAGCTTCTAAGGGCCACTGCAGTGACGCGATGACTTTATCAATCGGAGTTTGGCTGAACTTATTCTGCCATATTGCGCATTCTCATTCATAATACGTCTTTGGTATTAATCACTAGTTGCTGGTTGTTTTTTTAAAAATGATGTTTAATCCTGAAACACACATTTTTTTAAAGGCTTAAAGATGCTCTAAATCAAAGCTAAAGTCAGTACTGAGTGAAGAATTAAAGTTAGCTTGCAAATTTGGTATTTTTCAATTAGCCTATCTTTTGAAATACTGTCATTATCATACAGTAGTAACATTTAAAGGAACACTCCACTTTTTTTGAAAATATTTTCATTTTCCAACTCCCCTAGAGTTGGAAAACAGTTTTACCGTTTTCTAATCCATTCAGCCGATCTCGGGGTGTGGCGGTTTTAAATAGGAAAAATATCAAAACTCTTTGGTCATTTTTTTGAGATGCTAACAGTCTAATCAGATTCGATGAACTATGCTAAGCTATGCTAAAAGTGGTACCGCCAGACCCGGAGATCGGCTGAATGGATTCGAAAACGGTAAAACTCTAGGGGAGTTGGCGGTACCACTTTTTTTTTTTTTTTAAAGAGTGTTCCTTTAATACCACAAAACATCACAGAATTCTGCAAATCCATTGATAATACTTACTGATTTGAGCTGTTGTTGATTTCCCTCCAAGATAATGTCACATCCTGGAGTATGATGTCAGAAAGGAACTGGCTTTTGTTAAAGTAATATTACATAGACTGACAGGATTGAAAAATATTAATGGTCAGAGGGAAAACCTATAAAATAATCACCAATTAAAACAATATTCCCAATAAAACATGTTTTTTTTTAAACATTTTGATAGACCCTTTTCACATTTCCGGGTTTCTCAGAAGCAGAAGTCGTCATAGTTGTGTGAAATTCAAGAGAATACATTAAATATATTTTTTGTGTTTCCATTTGCTCAAATAGCAAAAGAAAAACTCCAAAATAGTGTTTTCACAACTTTCAAAAAGAGAAAAAAAAAAAAAAAAATAGAGAGCGATTGATAACGGCAGTCAGAAGAGAATATTAATACTGAGTATAGTGTTATACATACGTTTTGAAAAAAAAAAATATATAAAAAACTTTGCAGGATTTATATTGATATTGATGACCGTTAAAAAGGGTCCATTAGTGAAAGGAAAAATGGAAGAAAACTGGAATATTTCTTAAAGGGATAGTTCACTCAATTTTTTTCTTTCTTCTGTTGAACACAAAAGAAGATATTTTGAAGAATGTTGAGAGCTGATGGTAGCCATTGACTTCCATAGTAGGAAAAAAAATACCATGGAAGTCAATAGCGTCAACTGTCTGGGAAGCTGAATAACAATGACAAAAATGAGTGGTTAAATTATTTAAAAGGTTTCAGATATTGTGGTATTAAATCTACGTTAAAACCATGTTGTTTTTCCCAATAGATGGGAGGCGTTCGCTGAGTTTGCTCAGGAGAGAAGCTCTGTGAATGTGGTCAGTGCCGCTGGTGTGTTGTATGCGGTGGGCGGCTTCACTGTGAAGGAGACCGATGACAAACAGTGTGTCCCTTCAGAAATCACAGACATCTGGCAGTAAGTGTTTTGCTTGAATTATATTTGTCTTAAAGCAATAGTTCACCCAAAAAATGAAAATTATTTCATGATTTACTCACCCTCAAGCCATCCTAGGTGTATATGTCTTCTTTCAGTCAAACACAATCAGAGTTATATTAATAATATTCACTGCTATGTAATGCCATTAAATTGTGCCTTGAGTTTTTGAAACTCCAAAAAGTGCATCCATCCTTTATAAAAGTAATCCAAACGACTCCAGTGGGTTAATAAATGCCTTCTGAAGCGAAGCGATGGGTTTTTGTAAGAAAAATATAACTGTGATTGTGTTTGGCTGAAAGAAGATATTGATTTACACCTAGGATGGCTTGAGGGTTATGTAAAATTATGGGATAATTTTCATTTTTGGGTGAACTATTCCTTCTATAAGCCTTCATTACTGTTCAAATGTTTGGGTTCAGTAAGTTTTTTATTATTATTATTCCGCAAGGACACATTAAATTGATCAAAAGTGACAGTAAAGACGTTTATAATGCTAGAAAATATTTCTAATTTAAATAAAGTGTTCTTTTGAACGTTCTATTCATCATAGAATTGTGAAAAATAATTGTATCACAAAAATATTGAGCAGCACAATTGATTTCAACATTGATAATAATCAGAAATGGTTCTTGAGCATCAAATCAGCATATTAGAATGATTTCTGAAGGATCATGTGACACTGAAGACTGGAGTAATGATGCTTTGTGTCACAGATATAAATTACATTTTAAAATATATTTAAATAGAAAACAGCCTTGATGAGCATAATAAAAAACATCACAAAAATCTTACTGACCCCAAACTTTGAATGGTAGTGTAAAAAGTTTAAAATCACAAATTTATTCAGATTTAGTCAAGTGTATTTAAACTGGGACTAAATCTAAACCCCCTCTTTTTTAACAGGTATGAGGAGGACAAGAAACAGTGGGCTGGAATGATACAAGAGATGCGATATGCTGCCGGTGCCTCATGTGTTGCTATGAGACTAAATACAGCAAAGATGCCAAAACTTTAAAAACACCATCATTGTTATATATGTGCGTCAAATAACAAAGTGCAACACACACACACACACACACACACACAAAACATTTATAGTTAATATTAAATCAAAATTCACCCTATTTACTATTTAACTCTTTCCCCGCCAGGATTCTTTAAAAAGTTGGCAGCCAGCAGCAGCATTTTTGATCATTTTCACAAAACTTTCATGGAACCCAGAATATTTTGTTGTATAAATATCTTAACCTAGAATAATTCTAGCTTCATGTATTCTTTTTTATCAACACTTGAATGTGGGGAAGTTTCATAAAGCAAAATTTTGCATAATTATTTATTTTTTTGATAGAGTACATCCAATCGGATTAAAGGGATAGTTCACCCAAAAATGAAAATTTGATGTTTATCTGCTTACCCCCAGTGCATCCAAGATGTAGGTGACATTTTTTCTTCAGTCGATCACAAATGATGATTTTTAACTGCAACCGCTGCCCTCTGTCATTCAAATAATTGCAGTAGATGGGAACTTCATCTATAAAAAGTGAATAAACCTTGCTTAGACAAATCCAAATTAAACCCTGCGGCTCGTGACGACACATTGATGTCCTAAGACACGAAACGATCGGTTTGTGAGAGAAACCGAAAAGTATTTATATCATTTTTTACCTCTAATACACCACTATGTCCAACTCCGTTCAGCTTCCTGCTAGTGAGGTCAAAAAACGCGTTGTGATGACGGAAGTGATGTCTCGCCCATATACTTCAATGAGCGCGAGAGATCACTTCCGTTGTCAGAGCGCGATCAGACCTCACTAGCCGGAAGCTGAACGAAGTTGGACATAGTGGTGTATTAGAGGTAAAAAATGATATAAATACTGTTCGGTTTCTCGCACAAACCGATCGTTTCGTGTCTTAGGACATTAATGTGTCGTCACGAGCCGCAGGGTTTCATTTGGATTTGTCTAAGCAAGGTTTATTCACTCTTATAGATGAAGTTCCCATCTACTGCAATTATTTGAATGACAGAGGGCAGCGGTTGCAGTTAAAAATCATCATTTGTGATCGACTGAAGAAAAAATGTCACCTACATCTTGGATGCACTGGGGGTAAGCAGATAAACATCAAATTTTCATTTTTGGGTGAACTATCCCTTTAAGAGTGATATTCAAAACATAGATGGAGTAGATCGAGTCCATGTGTAACAGCGCCCCCTACTGTAAACAGTGAAAACGTAGATTGCCAGAAAAGTCTGTCAATGGCAGGGAAAGAGTTAATGCACATTCCCAGTCTTTGTATGTTTTAATCAAAATGTAATTTTCTTTCCCCACCTCTGAAACAACTTTCCTTTTAGACTGACATTACGAATCATCCATTCCCTCATCATTACGGAGGTAAAATGGTAGCAAATCGTGTTGACTTCAAGCATCAATTTGACCACAGATTTGTATTAATGTTGGGTTCTGTTGTGAAATGTGGTGCAGTTGAGGAAAACATTTATACAATGGATGTTAAAATTAAATTGACTTTATTTCCATTTTTTTTTTCATATAAATTCTTTTATATAAAGTGCATAATAAATACACATTTAAACACAAACCAGGTATAAATTTCTTCCCTGATTGAATGAAAATATTGACATTGAGTAATATATTTATTACCCTAGCAATACCTTAATAATTTACAACAAAATGAACAATTAATATAAAATCGCAGTGCTATCTAGCAGCTCAAATGAAGGATAACATGATGTCCACTCACTTGACTGCACTGCATGTTTTAATGTCCATAGTTTTAAGAGGTATGTAGATTAATTAGGGTAACTCCGCAAATATTTTCTTCCTCAGATATTCTTTCCATGCATCTTCTGTGGAAAGCTCCATTGAGTTCCATTCAAAGTGGGGAATCTGTAGAAATGCATATTACCAGCAATTTGTCATGTAAATGGTCATTAGAAATAGTATAACTTTAGTTTCTACTGACCTGTAACACATGATATCCTAAAATCTCCAGATGTCTTTTCTTCATCATGGCCTCCCCTTTCATGTGCCGGGAATTTTTGCAGAAGGATTTAGAGTCCAAGAAATCCAAGGCAATGCTAGACGGATGTAGTAGCAGGGAGAATTATATTATGTCTGAATATTCGGTGTTGTTTTGCACACTGAAGAGTGACATACCGGCGAGCTCCTGGCGGCAGCTCCGTCCTCTCTCTGTCTGTCGATCCAGACTCCCAGTGAACGTTTCCGTTCTCAGTGATCTGCAGCCGACTCGGCTCGCTGTACGGTATCGGCTGAAGATGACGATCCAGGACAAGTTCAAAATCTGATGACAAAAGCATTACAGTTTTCATGAGCCTACAGAGGCAGCAATGCTGTAGGACTGTCATCCTGTACCACTGTATGTCTGCTAATGCTTTTAGTCAATGAAATATTACACTGGGTCACAGTAAATCAAATCAACTCTATGGTATATCTAATGGAACATATTTAACACTCCACAACTAGACGGGTAAAATAATGACAAGGTAATGTTTAAGCATGGAAATATAATTGATAGTTATAATAAAATAAAATTCAAATAAAATAATAAAATAAAAAACATTTCATGTAAAACAGATAAATAAAATAAAATAAAAATTAAAAACATTTTCAGTTAAAATAGATATTAGACCTAAGGCAAATTATAATATTATAATTATTTATAATATATATAACATCAAATATGGGGAAAATATTTTATATATTTTATATTTTTTAATATTTTAAATACAAGGGAATAATAAAACAAACACTAAATTTGGTTAAGGTGTTTATCTGACAAAATTATTTGGCAAAAAAGGCAAACTACAGCTACAGGTTTTATTTTACTATGGAAAAAAAATGCATAGAAAAATAAAAATCTCACAGGAAAAAGCATACATTGACTACAACATAATAAGTTATTAATCATTTGTTAGTTGTCTCATTTTTGCATGTGTTCATAATTTCTTTGTATGACAGCCAGTCCAAAAATTATATCTGCGTAATTTGCCATGTTTCATTGCATTATCAAAAATAAAACAATTGACTAATACATATATATTTATTCATTTCAGAAATTTTGTGTATAACTCATTTGATTGTAATTAAATTGTAATTTGTGTAATATATTTAAGTAACAAGTCAATTTAAAACAACCATAGCCTCTAGCTAATAAAGATAAGGATTTTGAGAAGGATTCATGATGAAAAGGAACATGCACAATGAGATCAGGGAACATGTATCAAGAAAACAAATAGGGTCAATTTTGACAGCACAATACTGGCCACTGAAATGCAGTCAAGCACTAATCAAAATGGCTTATTTTACTTGTAACGCTAGTTTAAAACTCACCGACAGTATAGAAGTATGGAGTCAGCACTCCTACTTTAGCACAGTTGAT
Source organism: Ancherythroculter nigrocauda (assembly GCA_036281575.1). Taxonomy (NCBI): domain Eukaryota; kingdom Metazoa; phylum Chordata; class Actinopteri; order Cypriniformes; family Xenocyprididae; genus Ancherythroculter; species Ancherythroculter nigrocauda. The sequence goes on along the minus strand of VTFQ01000006.1, from coordinate 41,739,603 downwards.
CCCACCCAGGACGTCTCCGAGCATCTTATGGATCTGCTGCTGAATGGGACTAATGGAGCTGTTGGCTGCAGTGTGAAAAACACGCTTCAATTACTTTTAACCTGATTTTTTTAAATTAAAAATTTAGTTCTTGCATTAAACATTTAAATATATTTGACCACAATGGTTGCTTGGTTGAAATGATGCTTCCTTTAGTTAAAAAAAAAAAGAAAAAAAAAAAGAAGATCTTCAAAAGTTTGGGATCAGCAACATTTTTTTTAAAGAAATTTATATTTTTATCCAGTGTGGATGCATTAAATTGTACGGAAGAGGATTAGGGCCAAGCAATAATAAAAAAATAAAACCATCTCAAGATTAAAGTTGTTAAATTTCGAGAAAAAAGTCAAGATAAAATGTTGAGAATAAAGTCATTAAATTATGAGAAAAAAGTCATTAAATTACGAATTTGTTCTCATAATTTACCGACTTTTTTCTCATAATTTAATGACTTTATTCTCATAATTTAATGAGTTTATTCTCAACATTTTATCTCGACTTTTTTCTTGAAATTTAACGACATTTTTCTCATAATTTAACGAATTTGTTCTCGTAATTTAATGACTTTTTTCTCAACATTTTATTTCGACTTTTTTCTCGAAATTTAACAACTTTAATCTCGAGATGGTTTTATTTTTTTTATTATCGCTTGGCCCTAATCCTCTTCCGTAAAACTGCATCATGGTTTACAAAAAAATTTTAATTTCAATTTTCAACATTGATAATGATAATGTTTCTTGAGCAGCAAATCAGCATATTAGAATGATTTATGAAGGATCATGTGACACTGAAGAATTCAGTTTTGCATCACAGGAATAAATTATATTTTAAAATGTATTAAAATAGAAAACAGCCATTTTAAATTGAAATAATATTTTACAATATTAATGTTTTTACTGCATTTTTAATCAAATAAATGTAGTCTTGGTGAGCAGAAGAGACGAAAAAAAAATCTTACTGACCCCAAACGTTTGAACGGTAGTGTACAAATCTCATTAAATGGCTAAAAATTATTAAAAATAATTATTTTAGCTATATGGGCCAGCTGTTAATAATATGGTTAGTTCACCCAAAAATGAAAATTTTGTCATAATTTACACACTCTCGTGTTGTTCCAAAACGTTTCTTTCTTCTGTTGAACACAAAAGAAGATATTTTGAAGAATGTCTGTAACCAAACAGTTAATGGGCCCCATTGACTTCCATAGTAGGAAAAAAAATACTATGGAAGTCAATGGCTACTGTCAACTGTTTGGTTACCAACATTCTTCAAAATATCTTCTTTTGTGTTCAACAGAAGAAAGAAACTCATACACGTTTGGAACAACTTGAGGGTGAAGTAAATGATGACAGATTTTTCATTTTTGCATGAACTAACCCTTTAATGTGTACCAAGCAGAAATGCTTTCAGACAAGAACTGCTCTCTAATTCTAGTATTTATACAATCCAATTCTAGTCCAGATGGATCCACAGTGTGCTCACCTCTCTTCTGCAGCTGTTTACAGTAGCGCTCATGAAACCAGGGCACCTGGAACTCAGGGCACTCCAGACACACGGCCCGATTCAGCTCCATGAGACGGAGACGTATGCGCATGTTTAGAGCATCCGGCAAGGCTGTCAGCAGTGGGGAAAAAACACATGTGTAAAGTTTCAGGAGAGACAACCACATTTAAATATGTGAATGAGTACACTAAACTATCGTTCTAACGGAATGTCAAACTCCGAGTTTACCCCTAGGATGGAACAATATTTTTATCAATATACTTTGATGTTGCGAACACAGAGCCTGTGTCCGAAATCGCCCCCTATACCCTCATTCACTATTCCCTACATTAGTCCTCTAAAATAGTCTCCTTTACATGTTATATAATCTCAAAGATGCACACACTTTCCAGATGGGCATCCAACTTTGCAAGAAAGTCCACGTTGAAGATCTCTCTGACCACCTCCTCTGGGAAATAATCAGCCAAAGCCAGTGCGTACGCCAAGAGAACCAGCATGTGAGGGTCAAATGAACCTGTTTCAATCAGCAAGAACATGTTAGAATTTAACTTTACGTCTTAAAGCTTAGAAACAAATAATTTATAGATGCACAGTGGAAGGATCTTACTAATGTATGGAGTGAAATGTTGAATGCAGGCATCAAAAAACTCCTCTGCCATCGGTGGGTCATAATTTAGTACAGCAAAAGGCAGCAAAGTGGCATATGTTGCAGAGTAATGAATCTGTTCGGAAGAGACACTTATTTTGTAACGGGTGGTTCTGATGTATTTTGCATATTAATAATAATAATAAATGTTTCTTGAGCAGCAAATCATCATATCAGAATGATTTCACATGTGACACTGAAGACTGGAGTAATGATGCTGAAAATTCAGCTTTGATCACAGGAATAAATTGTAATAATATTTCACAATATTACTGTTTTTTTCTGTATTTTCGATCAAATAAACGTAGCTGTAATGAGCAGAAGAGACTTCTTTCAAAAACATTAAAAAAACATTAAAACCATTTAAAAATATAAAAAAACCTTTTGAACAGCAGTGTATATCTCTCATCAAATTACTAATAAAAATATTGAAATAATCATTTTTGCTATATTTTGATTTAAAAAAAAAAAGAAAAAAAGAAAGACAATAGCGCAACAAACTAAAATTACTAAAACAAACTAAAATTAAAAAGAAAGCTGAAAATGTAAAAATAAAAGCCAATTCAAAATATTACTAATTACTAATAATATATAAACAATACTAAAATAACATTATAAAAAATAAATATAATTTTTCAAATCATATGTATATAAGTTAGCCTCATATAACCTTTATAATAATTAAACTTATATACACTGGCGGTCAAAAGTTTGGAATAATTACGATTTTTTAATATTTTTCAAAAAAAGTCTCTTAAAAGCTACATTTAATTGATCAAAAATACAGAAAATAGTAATATTGTGAAATATTATTACAATTAAAAAGAACACGTTTTGTGTTTTAAAATATGTTAAAATATAATTTATTCCTGTGATCAAAGCTGAATTTTCAGCATCATTACTCCAGTCTTCAGAGTCACATGATCCTTCAGAAATCATTCTAATATGCTGATTTGCTGCTCAAGAAACATTTCTTCAATGTAAAAAATAAAATCAACGTTGAAAACAGTTGTGGTGCTCAACATTTCTGTGGAAACACTACCATTTAATAGTTTGGGGTAAGATCTTAAAAAAAAAAATAGAAATCAATTCTTTTAAATCAACAATAACACATTAAATTGATTCAAGTGAAAATGCATTCAAACAACACTTCAAAATCACTCCCACCTTGTCCATATTTCCAATCGTCGTACTAGCGATTCGATCCAGCAGCACGGCACAGAAGTAGTTAGTCCTGGTCAGATAAACGGCCACGTCATGCGCATTAGTCCAGGATATCTGGTCAAGCAGTCTCTGCAATGTGACCATAGACTCCTCCAGCAGCATCTCATCAAACCACTCCCCTGACAAGTACTTCACTTCCTCCAGCACCACATCCAGATGGTCCAACTTGTGTAGCCGCTCACGTCCGCAACGGTTCAGGGTCTGGAGCAGGCGAACGTACTTGCTGGGCGTGTTGTGCCGGTACGAGGGGTCGTTGCGAATCCACTTGGCGACGACCACGGCGTAAGTGTTGAGGTCATTTAGGTTGCACTGCGGGAGCATGGCTTCCACACGGGAAAGGACACCCTCGTCGAGATGGCGAGAAGGAAGCATGGACAGAACCCTAGTTAGCATGGTCACCTCGTACGGGTATACACTGCCCTGCAGGAAACTATGAGTGACAATCAAATGAAAGACAGAAAAAGAATATTGGTTACAAACATAAATTTGTTAAATAAGATAATTAATAGTGGTAATCCTTTATATTAAAGGGTTAGTTCACCCAAGAATGAAAATTCTGTCATTAATTACTCACCCTCATGTTGTTCCACACTGGTAAGACATTCGTTCATCTTCAGAACACAAATTAAGATATTTTAGTTAAAATCTGATGGCTCAGTGAGGCCTGCATAGCCAGCAATGACATTTCCTCTCTCAAGATCCATTAATGTACTAAAAACATATTTAAATCAGTTCACGGTGGTTCAATATTAATATCATAAAGTGACGAGAATATTTTTGGTGCGACAAAAAAACAAAATAACGATTTATTTAGTGATGGCCGATTGCAAAACACTGCTTCAGGAAGCTTCGGAGCACAAATGAATCAGTGTGTCGAATCATGATTCAGATTGCGTGTCAAACCGCCAAACTGCTGAAATCACGTGACTTTGGCGCTCCAAACCGCTGATTCGACGCGCTGATTCATTATGCTCCGAAACTTCATGAGGCAGTGTTTTGAAATCGGCCATCACTATATAAGTCGTTATAAGTCGAACCACTGTACTCACATGAACTGATTTAAATATGTTTTTAGTACCTTAATGGACCTTGAGAGTTTGAATGTCATTGCTGGCTATGCAGGCCTCACTGAGCCATTGGATTTCATAAAAAATATCTTAATTTGTGTTCTGAAGGTGAATGAAGGTCTTATGGGTGTGGAACAACATGAGGGTGAGTAATTAATGACATTACTTTCATTTTTAGATGAACTAACCCTTTAATGTTATGAAGCAACGCTGTTTACGTTCAGCGCTTCCAGGTTCTACATCCGAATACCGGCTCAGTATTGGCGAAACCTGTTCACGTGAGCACCACGAGGCATGCGTGTGATGCTGACGCACTTTTGCGCACAAAAGTATTCTCGTCACTTCATAACATTAAGGTTGGACCTCTGTAGTCACGTTGACTATTTTAACTGTGTTTTTACTACTTCTGGACCTTGAATGTCTATCTTAATTTGTGTTCTGAAGATGAACGAAGGTCTTATGAGTTCGGAATGACATGAGGGTGAGTAATTAATGACAGAAATTTCATTTTTGGGTGAACTAACCCTCTAACAAAATGAACTAACAGTGAGCAATGTATTTTTTACAGAATTTATTAGTCTACGTTAATATTAGCTAATAAAAATATAATTATTCATTGTTCATGTTAGTTCAAAGTGCATTCACTAATGGTAACAGATTCAACATTTGATTAAAAAATGTATTAGCAAATGTTGAAATTAATAATAATAAATTCTGTAGAAGTATTCTTCATTTTTAGTTCATGTTAATTAATGTATTTAACAAATGTTGAAAATGTTACTTTAATAATAGTATAAAGACTCCAAATAACATGACTTTATATTATATATATGCAACTGTTCAAAAGTAGTTTGTTTTTTTTTTTTTTAAGAAATTAAACGTTTTGTTCAGCAAGGAGACATTTATAATGTTACAAACGATTTCTGTTTAAAATAAATGCTGTTCTTTTAAACTTTCTGTTCATCAAGGAATCTTGAAAAAAGTTTCATGGTGGTTTCCAAAGAAATATGAAGCAGCACAACTGTTTTCATCATTGCTAATAATAATAAATGTTTCTTGAGCAGCAAATCAGCATATTAGAATGATTTCTGAAGGATCATGTGACACTGAAGACTGGAGTAATGATGCTGAAAATTCAGCTTTGATCACAGGAATAAATTACATTTTAAGATATATTACAATAGAAAACACTTGTTTTAAAATTGTAAAAATATTTCACAATATTACCATTTTTTACTGTTTTTTTTTTGTTGTTGTTGTTTTTATTTTTTGATCAAATGAATGTAGCTTTGGTATGTGTAAGAGACTTCTTTCAAAAACATTTAAAAACCATACAGGTCATAATCATACAGGTTCAAAATGATATGATAAGTAAATATTGAGAGAATTTTTCACTCTGTGTGAACTGTCCCTTTAATTAAAGACTCTGAGACAGTCACTGATTGATCTCTCTGGTTTTGGAAACACTCACTGCAGCAGTTTGGCTTTCAGCCTGGAGAAGATCTCGGGATTCTGGCAGTGGAGCAGGATGAGAGATTGAGTTATTCGAGCAATTTCCACTGGCCGATACGTCTCCAGATTCTTGAAGAGTATTGCTGCCATCCTGTCAGAAAAGACATGGTTAGATCTTCTCTCCTGTTTCTAATCATAACTGCAATTTAACACACACACACACATACAGTCAAAACAAAAATTATTCAGACATTTTTGATATATTTTTACTAGTGGGTGCAGGACACTATAGTTCATTTATGTAAATGATGATAGCAAAATAAAGTAAACTGTGACATATTATACCCAAAAATTCTTCATACAGTGGACTACCAGTAAAATTGATAAAAATCTGGAACAAAAAATTATTCAGACACTTTGACCTGACCGTGTTATCTGACATAATTAAGATTTTAATATTTTTTCTGACACAGTTTAACTCTGAGATCTTGTCATATTTTATTACCATTTTTTACACTATAGTGAATAAACTGTATTAATGACTAAAATGTTCAAGGTCTCTGAATAAATTTTGGCTTGACTGTATACATATTCAAAAGTTTGGGGTTATTAAGATTTTTTTGTATGTTTTAACATTTTAACATCTCTTATTCTGACCAAAACTGCATTTATTTAATCAAAAATACAGTAAAAAGTAATGTTGTGATAACTGTTTTCTGTTTGAATATACATTTTAAAATGTAAGCTGAATTTCAGCATCATTACTCCATCTTTTGTAACAATATAATTGTCTTTACTGTCACTTTTGATCAATTTAATGCATCCTTACTGAATAAAAGTATTAATTTCCATAAAAAAATTTAACAGTATTGTACCATTAAAAAATAAAATTATTGCAGTGTCAGATTTTGATCATGCCACCTACCCCTAACTGTGATAATTATATATCTATGGATCTCGTCTTACTTGTTTATCAACTGAAGGTTCCTGCATTGCATCTCCTCCATCGTCTCCACCACACCTAAAGCCTGGTGGGAATTCAGCTCATCAGCCAATAGCAGCACAGTACTCTCTAACCTGCAAGACCAATCAAATGACTCAATTAATCGAAATCCCTATGGAGAAAATGACTGGAAAATACAGTCACTGTTGCACTCTATTATACAGATACCAAGTTAAGGTCAAAAATCAATGTAAGAATATATGAGAAAAAAAGTCAGAATTGCGATAAATACTGTAAACTCGCATTTTCAAGAAAAAAAAGTCAGAATTGTGAGATAAAAAGTCACAATTACCTTCTTTATTTTTTATTCAGTGGCAGAAACAAGCTTCCACAATATATGAACAACACTAAAATAACACTGCTATAAAACAATAGTTATTAAAAGATTAAGGGTTACTTTCCCTTGCTCACCCCTCTCTGACACCTTGCCCTGCCATTGGTCCTAGAGAAGCAAAGAGCTTGGTGAAAGTGGCAGGATCGGTGCTCGTGTCCACAAGCTCTACGAGTCTCTGTTTCGCAGCCAGGCGGAAATCACAGTTATTGTACTGCATCGACTGATACAGTCCCAGGATGATGCTGATGTGCTCTGCGTCCAGACGGGTGACGTTCTGCAGGAGAAGCTGGTTGCATTTCTCCAGGAGGGGTCGGTGGATGTATCTGATGTTTCGAAGGAACTGCACCACCCTTCTGGGGTTGTTGAAGTGAAACGGGTCCTATTTTGTCAAGAAGGGTGTCGGCTTTTTTAAGCAGCGCGTCCCGCAGTTGTGGCGACACCAGGGCAAAAATACTGATCATCAAGGGTGTCAGCACTCTGTAAGGAGGACATGTGTAAATACACTTATTTTCCAGTGCACTGACCATTTAAGGTGTTTGATGTTTAAAATCTCACCTGGCGTCTTGAATGGAGTCCAGTCTCTGACTCACGATTTGAGTAATCTGACCCATCAGAGGGCTGTGCTGCAGGAACTGATCACTCAGACAAACCGCAAACTTTGAAAGTGTCGTCATCTGGAATCTGAAAAGCACAAAAAGCACCTATTACGTGGCATTTATGGGCTGTTGGTGGCACTAGCGTAGCCAGACAGAAACTCTGGGTGTGCCACATTCACATGTCAAATGACCTCAAAGTAAAACATCTCTCTCAATGCTGTGTAAACTATACAGGGAACCACAGCTGGTACATTTGTAAGCTACTTGCATATAAATTACACATAAGGACGTTTTTATAGCCTAATAACATTATAATACATTTATAATTACATAATTATTTTTCTACTCGTTTTTATATAGGCCTAAACATTTAAATAGTGGCTGTCATAAAACGGATTTATGTGCATTCAATGCATTTCAGTATAAAAAATGGTTCTTATTGTTATCGATGTTTTGCTGCTTAATATTTTTGTGGAAACCATAATACGTTTTTTTCAGGATTCTTTGATGAATTGAAAGTTCAAAAGAAAAGCATTTATTTGAAATAAAAATCTTTTGTAACATTAAAAAAGTCTTTAATGACAGTTTTCATCAATTTAATCCATTTTTGTTGAATACAAATATTAATTTCTCCTTATTTATTTTGGGAAATTTCACTTACCCTAAACTTTTGAATGGTAGTGCATCACAGTTTTCACAAAAATATGAAGCAGCACAGCTTTTTTCAACATTGAAGATAATAATAAATGTTTCTTGAGCAGGAAATCATCATAGTAGAATGATTTCTGAAGGATCATGTGACACTGAAGACTGGGATAATTACATAATTATTTTTCTACTCGTTTTTATATAGGCCTAAACATTTAAATAGTGGCTGTCATAAAACGGATTTATGTGCATTCAATGCATTTCAGTATTAAAGGGTTAATTAGTTCACCCAAAAATGAAAATTCTGTCATTTATTACTCACACTTCGTTAATCTTCGGAACACAAATTAAGGGATTTTAGTTAAAATCCGATGGCTCCGTGAGGCCTCCATAGGAAACAATGTACACTTCCTCTCTCAAGATCCATTAATGTACTAAAAACATATTTAAATCGGTTAATTTGAGCACAGTGGTTCAATATTAATATTATAAAGCGACGAGAATATTTTTGGAGCGCCAAACATAACAAAATAACGACTTATTTAGTGATGGCCGATTTCAAAACACTGCTTCAGGAAGCATCGGAGCACAGTGAATCTGTGTATCGAATCTGCTGTTCGGAGCGCCAAAGTCACGTGATTTCAGCCGTTGGCAGTTTGACACGCGATCTGAATCATGATTCGATACACTGATTAGTTTATGCTCCGATGCTTCACGAAGCATTGTTTTGAAATCGGCCATCACTAAATAAGTCGTTATTTTGTTATTTTTGGCGCTCCAAAAATATTCTCGTCGCTTTATAATATTAATATTGAACCACTGTACTCACATGAACTGATTTAAATATGTTTTTACTACCTTTATGGATCTTGAGAGGAAGTGTCAATTGCTCCCTATGGAGGCCTCACGGAGACATCGGATTTCAACTAAGATATCTTAATTTGTGTTCCGAAGATAAACGAAGGTCTTGCGGGTGTGGAACGGCATGAGGGTAAGTAATAAATGACAGAATTTTCATTTTTTGGTGAACTAACCCTTTAAAAATGGTTCTTATTGTTATCGATGTTTTGCTGCTTAAAATTTTTGTGGAAACCATAATACATTTTTTTCAGGATTCTTTGATGAATTGAAAGTTCAAAAGAAAAGCATTTATTTGAAATAAAAATCTTTTGTAACATTAAAAAAGTCTTTACTGACAGTTTTCATCAATTTAATCCATTTTTGTTGAATAAAAATATTAATTTCTCCTTATTTATTTTGGGAAATTTCACTTACCCTAAACTTTTGAATGGTAGTGCATCACAGTTTTCACAAAAATATGAAGCAGCACAGCTTTTTTCAACACTGAAGATAATAATAAATGTTTCTTGAGCAAGAAATCATCATAGTAGAATGATTTCTGAAGGATCATGTGACACTGAAGACTGGGATAATTACATAATTATTTTTCTACTCGTTTTTTTATAGGCCTAAACATTTAAATAGTGGCTGTCATAAAACTTTAGATTTATACACTCAGTATATTGAAGTTAAGTACAAATACAATGAATATGCAATAGCTTATAGTGCATATATTTAGCGAAATGCTCCTAAGTTCATTTTTGTAGCTGACTAATGAGTTTATGGCTTTTCTGAAGTAAATGTGACATTTTTACAAGCTGTTTTACTGTCACCTTTCCGCGGTTGAAACACTGTCTGATCGATTACATGTGACATGATACAGATTTCGATAAGTTGTACTGTATCTTTCAACATACCTTCAGATGTTCATTCATGTTTATTTTGTGTTGTAAATAGTAAAGTGGAGGAGACGATTGGTTCACAAGCGCTTTGCTTGAACTGAAGCGCTACAGCGATCTGTAATGCCACGTAGCACCAAGAAAGATTGCGTGACACGTCTATGTATATATATACATGTATACATACCTTTAACCTTTAACAAAGTCATAACATAACTCTTTTAAAATGAATGGGGAAAATACTTCCAGAACTAAGGCTGATGAAAAAGTTGATAGTCACTGTTACTCATGTTGGAAATCACCAAACTTTTTGTTTAAGAGTTTTTTTTTCATGTACCTCTCCAGTCTGTTCCAAGCCTCTGTCACCAACTGCTGCACAAGAGAGTCGTGATGTTCTACTTTAAGCCTGCAAATCAAGACAAATGCAATCAGAATATAGCAATATTCACATAAAAATTAAAGGGTTAGTTCACCCAAAATGAAAATAATGTCATTATTACTCACCCTCATGTCGTTCCACAGCCTTAAGACCTTCGTTCATCTTCAAAACACAAATTAAGATATTTTTGATGAAATCCGATGGCTCAGTGAGGCCTGCAAAGACAGCAATGCCATTGAATCTCTCAAGATCCATTAATGTACTAAAACACATTTAAAACAGTTCATGTGAGTTCAGTGATTCTATCTTAATATTACGAAGTGACGAGAATATTTTTGGTGCGCCGAAAAAAACCCCAAAATAATGACTTTTCAACAATATCTAGTGATGGGCCGATTTCAAAACACTGCCTCAGAGCTTTACGAATCGAATCAGTGAATCGGAGCGCCAAAGTCATGTGATTTCAGCAGTTTAGCTGTTTGATAGGAGATCCGAATCACTGATTTGACTCAAAAGATTCGTAAAGCTCAGAAGCTTCATGAAGCAGTGTTTTGAAATCAGCCCATCACTAGATATTGTTGAAAAGTCATTATTTTGGGGTTTTTTTGGCGCACAAAAAGTATTCTTGTCGCTTTATTAATTAGATATTAAATATTAAAATAGAACCACTGTAATCACATGAACTGATTTACATATGTTTTCAGTACCTTTATGGATTTTGAGAGAGGAAATGTCATTGCTGTGAATGCAGGCCTCACTGAGCCATCGGATTTATCAAAAATATCTTAATTTGTGTTCTTAAGATTAACGAAGGTCTTACGGGTGTGGAACGACATGAGGGTGAGTAATAATGACATTATTTTCATTTTTGGGTGAACTAACCCTTTAATTAGGACACCATATTAACCGTGCAGTTTAGGCAATAGCTCTGTTCCAGAACATAGAGAGCTGCCTAGTAAGGGAGCATCCTAACTGAAATGCAACCTCATAAGTGACCGAATGTTTGGGAAAACTTTTTGACTCATAACTGAGTTTGGTACTAGCATGTTGCAAAATTAATGACAACACTTTAAGCATAAAATACATTGCATACACAAATCAAATACTGGTTAAATTTTCATTAGAATTTATTATAATCAACATTTCTCTACATTCGTCTGTGCATTCAATGCATTTCCGTATTAAAAATGGTTCTTATTTTGTTATCGATGTTTTGCTGCTTAATATTTTTGTGGAAAACATAATACGTTTTTTCAGGATTCTTTGATGAATTGAAAGTTCAGAAGAAAAGCATTTATTTGAAATAAAAATATTTTTTAACATTATAAATGTCTTTACTGACACTTCATCAATTTAATCCATTTTTGTTAAATACAAATATTAATTTCTCCTTATTTATTTTGGGAAATTTCACTTTTGAATGGTAGTGGATCACAGTTTTCACAAAAAGTATAAAAACTTTTTTCAACACTGAAGATAATAATAAATGTTTCTTGAGCAGCAAATCAGCATATTAGAATGATTTCTGAAGGATCATGTGACACTGAAGACTGGAGTAATGATGCTGAAAATTCAGCTTTGATCACAGGAATAAATTACACTTACTGTGTTTTTGATTTTAAAAAAAATGCAGCCTAAGAGACTTCTTTCAAAAACATTAAAAAAATCTTAATAATGGCAAACTTCTGACCGGTAGTGTTTAATACCTTAAAATACTATCTATGTAGGCAACACACTAGGTTTTAGAACAAAGCTTTCACTTCACTTTCACATTTTCCTGCTATACCTGAGCACATCATAAAGCATTTCCACCACCGAACCGTCATCCATGAGGCTGATCTTGTTTTCAGCCAGAACTCGAAGCGTCAGGAACTGCGGGTGATTCTGGACAAGATCAAAAGTCCTGAGCATCTGCGGCCGCTCCCTTTGAAACTGCCACAGCAGTCCAATAGCACAGCTCACATGGTTCACAGAGAGCTTGGCTTTGTTCCGGCCCACCACATCGAACACCTGGTCCTCAGCAGAGCACACCTGAAGCTGGTCTAGAAGATGGTCACGGCTGACGACCCTACTGTGAAACAACCTTCGGGAGCATACCCGAAGAGACTGGAGCCAAGACATGGCAGAGGACGGCCGCCGTCAGGAGTCACTCCACATACTACAGAGATCAGATGTACCAAAGAATCAGATCATCTGGTTTTGTCCATGTCAGCTAGAGCACTGCTGTTATTAAAACAAAAGAGAGAAATATCAAACACTGAAATGCCTGTAAATTGCACACTCAAATTATTATGCTTAATATATAATTTTTATAATTAAATGAAAAAAGACTGCAAAAAATAAAATAATTTTCACTATATGATTGCATTTAATATATTTGATTGCTTCTTAACACTTAAAATGGCATGACCATAAAGAGACATCAGAAAATTAATTTATTTCTATTTTCGATCTTAATAGGACACATGTTACAACTTGATAATTTTTCTGAAAACATGACTTTTACATTTTTATTTTAATGTTTGTATCCCCCAGGATACGTTGCCACTTTAAGGGGTATAAATTAATTGAAAACAATGCAAATTGGCAAGCTACATTTTTAAAACATTTATTCTCATTTAAAATACTTATTCTCATAACTTAAACTAAACATTCTTTGTAAGATTCTGTTGAACAATAAATATAATGCTTATTTATGAATATATTAGCCTACTGTATCATATTTAATACGCAAAATTCTAGGGCCTATAAATATGACCAAAACTTAAAATAAAATAAAAAATAAAAAAATAAAAAATAAATCTTTTTACATTTTTTTCATATTAATGTAAATATCAAATATGACACAGCAGGCTTTTGGGGAACATTTATTTGTCCATTTCTCAATTATCATTGATTTGCATATATGATATATATATGTGTGTGTGTGTGTATGTGTGTGTATTACATATATATATATATATATATATATATATATATATATACACACACATATACTTTTATTGCTCATATATGCAAATCAATGATAACTTTTGTGTTATATTTGATATTTACATTAACATGAAAAAAAATGTAAAACGTTTTTTTATTTTTAAACACTAAAAAATTATGCATTAATAATCAAGTAAACCCAAGTTGCTTCAGTCCAGTAAATGTTTATCTTACATTTACTTTATAAAAATCATTAAACATTTATCAGTAAAAAAGAATTTACTTGGAAAAAAAAAACATGAACTGTCAATCAGAGCACAGAAGGCATGAAGTAGATTGTGTACAATAAATTTGCATATTAAATATGATACAGTAGGCTAATATATTCATAAATAGGCATTATTTTTATTGTTCAACAAAATTTTTACAAATAATGTTTGCTTTAAGTTGTAAATGTTTTAAAAAAAATGTGGCTATAATGTTGTAATACGCACTCCCAAACAAGCATTCCTTTTTCAATTGATTTATACCCCAAACTGGTGATGTATCCTGGGGGATACAAACATTTACAGGCAGATTATGAAAAATGTAAATTTTCAACATTAACGAAATAAGCTAACACTCAACAACTACTTTTTACACATGTAAGTTCCCTCCAAATATTGTAAATATGTGAAATATATCATCTTTGATCAGAAGGTGGATTCCCACTACAGATGGTAATGATGTATTTAAATACTGCCTGTGTATTTAAACAAAGAGCGTGGGAACAGCACGAAAGCAAGAAATGACACCCAAACTTTCCCAGACTCTCCCCACAGTCTCCCAAATGTTTGATTCCCGCAAGGATAAGTTGCCAGTTATAGGGTTACGGAAACTGAAACAATAAATTTAACATATGCATAAAAATATAATATCATATAATATTTGTGCATACATGATACCATATAATACACGTGGTCCTTTGCAGGTGTCGGAATGATGTCACATCCTGTCACATGATATTGACCGCATGACTTGATCCAAAATGGTCCCTTTATATTGGTTACTCCGAATGACGTCAATCAAATTCATTTTTCCAGACATTGTTTCTTATAACAAAGCAACGACTTCTACACATAATTTTAATACTATTTTGCACTATGTTTATATATGATGTTATAAAATCATGCCAGAATAAAAAATATATACTTTTATTACATGTACAAGTAATTTATAAATATCCAAGTTATTTTAATCACAAATTAAATGGCTGTATTGACCTTTGGATGGTTAAACCGAATGACCTTTTGGCACTTCAAAATCTTTAAAATACGTTTATATGTAGCAAAATATAATTAAAACCTTTTGGATTCAATAAAAGAGATCTAGTTGTACTGCCTTACATACTTTAGATGTCATATCTTTGTTTTTTATTATTATTATTAAGGCCTTTGGGCAAAAAAATACCCATCACAGTCATTAACCCATTAACTACATCTGTATTAAAAACCTAATTTTGAAATATTTAAATATTCTGACAGTGCAAATGAGTTTGCACAGCCCTTGCTTTGTTTTTTGTTTTTTTTTCTCAAATGTACCATTTGTTCTTTCATAGTATGTTACATTTGTAGATCATGGTAAAACCATGCATGGTTCTTCACTACCACAATAAAAAATTAAAAAAATAACTAGGTTCTTTATAAATCTATGGCATGTGTTATGAAAAACAGTAGCCCCAAATATTTAGTATAAATATAAATGCAAATAAATTTCATGCAAAAAACATACAAAAACTTACTGAAATTACATTTCATTACTCCTCTAATACATTTGTTAATATATCAACATTCGACATGAATATATACCACATTTCTGCCAAAATTTCTGTTTGTTTTACAACAGTAAATCCTTGAGTTGTGGAGTGAAATGTCATTTAGAGGGTTTATAATAGAGATGGAGAATTCAGCGCTGAGAAATCGAAACGCTTCTCACTGGATTGCGCAGCTCTGTTTACCGTCGAGTGATCGATATCAGCCTTATTGGGCCGAACTGATGAAGTCAAACAAGCTTCGTGCCTCTTGTCTCTCACCGGAACGAAAAATGCAAAATGATACCATTTAGTCGAAGTCTGGACAGAGGATCGCTAATGGCAAATTGGCGCAAGTTTCTTTGCGGACAACTCACAGACTCCACACGGGCTACCACTGGTCTGTCACTTTTGATCAATTTAATTGCTGAATAAAAGTATTAAATTCTTTAATTAAAAAATAAATAAATAAAACGTACTGACTCCAAACTTTTAAACGGTAGCGAGAATGTTGCAAAAGCTTTTTATTTCAGATAAATATTGTTCTTTTTAACTTTATATTCATCAAAGAATCCTGAAAAAATTGTACACAACTGTTTTCAACGCAATAATAATAATAATAAATGTTTCTTGAGCAGCAAATCAGCATATTAGAATGATTTCTGAAGGATCATGTGACTCCAAAAGATCAGCTTTGCCATCACAGGAAAAAAAATGGATTTTAAAATATAGAAAAAGTTATTTAACAGTTATTTTAAGTTGTAAAAATATTGAAAATTCTTAAAAAATATTATATATATATATATATATATATATATATATATATATAAAATCATCATGTATGCATGTATTTATCATCTGTTTTATTATCATGAATTATCTGAAGTTTCCTTGCATTACACAAATCATCTACATTTTAATGTTGACATCAGTATTAAGTTAACTTATTGAATATTTATCTTATGCCATTGACATGTCTCCTAGAAAGTCAACTAACAAACACATGCTAACAAACACTGAAAGATCTATCTGACAGGATCATGTGCTATATAAATAAACCATAATAAGAGATATTCACAGTACCTTCTTCAAGCTGCCAGAACACCATAGACTGAAAAACACACATGTAACCCAGCATGTGTCATGTTCTGCAACAGATCACGTGTTCGAGGACAGATGTGGTCAAATGGGTTTACAGTTCCCACAGATACGTGCTAATGCTTGAGTTTGTTATACAGCTGTTTTAGCGTGCATGTAAAAACAATGTTTTAAGTGAACAGAAAAAGAAAAAATGTGGGTATCATGGCCAATGGCTTCCTGTTTGATGACGCGCACAGCCAAAAGTCACGCTGTCAAAATAAAAGTCACACATGTGGTCAAAAAAGTACCTTTATTTGGACTAGAAATTAAAAAAAGAAAAGAAAACAATTAATTTGAAAACAACAACAACAAAAAACAATGAATTTGGAAGGAGTATGGAAGCCACCACAGTTGAGTAAAAATATTATTATGTAAGTCATAATAATGAGAAACTTTCTCATAATCTTAGTATCTCATTATATTGAGAAACGTTCTCGTAATAACAACTTACTATGTCATAATAATGAAAAACTTTCTCGTAATTATGACTTAGTATCTCATAATAATCAGAAACTACCTCATTATGATGAGTTAATATGTTATCATATTCAGGGGGAAAATCTTGTAATAATGAGAGACTCTTATAATACTGAGAAACTTTCTCATAATAATGAGAAATTTTTTCGTAATAATGAGAAATTTTCTTGTGAGAAAATAATGACTTAGCTTCTCGTAATAATGAAAGTTTCTCGTAATAGAGTGACTCTTTTTCATGTTCTATCCCCATTCCCTTTTGAGTCAGTTTCTCGACACTACGTCACCAAAAGGTGGCGCTATGGGGTATCCCCTCCTTCCTTGAATCTACTGAAGCCTTATGAAATCGGAAATATGAAAGCGTGGAGACTGCAGCTAGGGTTCCCAGCAAAGTTCCCAGCACTCTCACGATAAACAGCCCCGTCTCAGTGCAACAGTCTGTCATGTACAGCAGACAAAATGCCCGGCGCCTACATGATATAGCCTCCTGTCTCCGTGCAGCGGTCTGTGCAGGGAAAGACTTTGGCCCTGTCCCAAATGGCACCCTAAACACTTGTGGTCTTCCCATGAGTCCACACTTTCATGACATAACGTCGCTTTGACTGTCGGGAAGAAGTCTGCTGCGGAGCTCGCACCAGTGCGGGCTCGGCAAAAGTGCACATCAAGGGCACATAACGACTGCAAAGGGGGCATCCGCAAGCATCCTTCTGAAGCCTAAAATTGACAAATGGGACACCCTACAGTCTCATTGATTTAACTGACATGTGAACGTGGCAGCCATTGTAAGTCCACAAGACCAAAAGTGCTATGAAGTGTGTGGAAACGAGACACTGCGTACGTTGCCATGTTACTTAGTTCAGAGTCTTTGTCGGCAGCACTCTGCTTCAGTCGAAGATTCTGAGGCAATGGTGGTCAGCGCCACCCTATAGTGCGGTTGAGTCCACCTTTATTTTGCTTGCTCGAACGCCATTGGCAGGCAATTTCTCGCCTGCGAGATTTCATAAGGCTTCAGTAGATTCGAGGTAGGAGGGGACACCCCATAGTGCCACATTTTGGTGATGCAGTGTCTCGTTCCCTCTTTCCCACTTTTGGTCTTGTGGACTTATGGCCACTGCGTGCATGTCCATTAGGTCCAAGAGACCGCAGGGTATCCCATTCGTCATTTTAGTTTTCAGAAGGGTGCTCGCGAGCGCCCCCCTTTGCAGCAGCTATGAGCCCTCGATGTGCACTTCTGCTGAGCCCGCCAGTCTGCGAGATACACTAAAGCTAGATAATTGCTGTGTTCCAAACGGGATTTATCGCCCTCCGAATGGCACTCCGGAGTGAAAAAAAAATGGCCGTCATATTCAAGGGACACTTTGGGCCCCCATGATCATTTGCACGGGGAAGTTGTTTGGCATCACAGAACGGGTACAGGAGGCTCGGAGTTCTAGTACTAGTTAGATTTGGTACATTATTATGGTTAAAATGGCATTGTTCTTAAACAAAAATACTTTACAGCTCCCTTTATCAGTCCATTCAAATGTTTAAAATACATAGACACAATATACAATATGGATGTAATGCGCTAGCTGATGAAGGACGATGATAAACACAGTATACGAAAGCAATAGCGTTTTACTGGTGATACACATAGGAAACAGCTTACATAAACAATGACTGAAGTTACACTAACAATGACTGACCATGAACAGAGAACAGACAGGAACTTAAATACACAGATGATGATCACTAAACGGGAACAGCTGACAAGTCTTAACTAATAAGAAACCATGGTGATTAATGAGAGCTAATGCAGACAAGACAGAAGGTGAACTAAACAGAACATACACATGACATAATGCCCCCTCAGAAAGGCGTGTACAGGTGCCGTGACATAACAGTACATAATGAGGGAAGAAGGTCGAGGCTTCGGTGGAGGGCATGGAGCTGGTGATGGACAGGAGCCTGGAGGAGTTGGCCACAGGCACCATGGTGGCGCTGAGCTGCTGGCTCGTGGGACCGAGGCAACAACGGGGACTTGGATGACTGGGGTGATGATGGGGAGGTCGGAGCAAAGGGAGGAGCCCGATGACGCTGTAGGGGTGCAGGGTTCAAGCGTAGCTGGAACCCCGGAAGTCCATAGCGGAAGCATCCAGACTGACAGGCTGCGAAGGCGATGAACGAGGGGTGAGCCGAGGCAATAGTGACAGGCTGACAGGTCGAGGTGGAGACATGGGCCTGGAGGCCCAAAGTGGAGGTGGGGACTCAGCCTCAAGCTGAGCTGATGGAGGTGAAGCCCGAGGCATGGAGGATGAGCCTCACAGAGCCGAGGAGCTCGATGACATCGGTGGTACCAACGGATCCAGGGGGCTGGTTGTGACCAGTGATGGAGATGGTATCAGGAAGTCAGGCAGGGTTACAGGCTGAAGGTGATGTCCTGACGGGACCGGAGCATCCAGATAGCCGGATGGGATTGGCGAAGACAAGAAGGATTTGAGGGTGGGGACTTGGGTGGGAAAAGGATCTGTGGACCACAGGTCTATTAGGTCCAGGACCACTCCTGGCTCTGCCGTGGACTGACCCACTTGTGTCAACTTTGACAACCTCGGTGAGTGGTTCTGGTTCGCTGGCTGAGGGAAAAAGGCCGCCGTTCCAGAGCATCAAGACCAGGTACTCCAAGTACGGCCTGCTCTCTGGGAGGAGAAGGAGACACAGCGCTGGTGAGTCCATATTTAATTATTTTCTTCTTTACACAATTTGAGGGTCAGTCATTCTGTAACGCGTTAGCCGATGAAGGACGATGATGAACACAGTATACCATAGAAATAGCGTTTTACTGGTGATACACATAGGAAACAGATTACATAAACAATGACTGAAGTTATACCTACAATGACTGACCATGAACAGAGAACAGACTAGGAACTTAAATACACAGATGATGATTACTAAACAGGTACAGCTGACAAGACTTTAATAATTAGAAACCATGGTGATTAATGAGAACTAATACAGACAAGACAGAAGGTGAACTAAACAGAACATACACGTGACAATGGAGAGATAAACCAAAAATAAATAAATAAACTAACGTTAAACAAAAGGCGCAGCTTGCACAATCTACTCCTCCTTGATTGTCTCGTTAAGATGAGATAAAAGAGTTTCTTTGACCCCTACACCCTTCATCCCTTCTCACTCCAGAGAGGGAAAACCCTTTGAATGGATTAGGGTATAGGGATGAGCCCTTCAGAATGGAACACAGGGACAGAAACTGCAACGCACAATATGGCGGAATACGTCCCGCCTTCTAGGTAAAAGAGCCAATCACTGATTAATAAAGTCATTGCGTCACTACAGCGGCCATTAGAGGCTCTGGTTCCCATAGAAACCTGAGACTTGTGCTTAGGACTGCACATGCGCATAGGCTAGTCTAGCCTGAAAAATAAGCGTTAAGAAACAACATTTATGGGACAGTTCATGTCAGATTTTGTTGCTGATTTGAAATATGTTATTTATTTGTGAGTTCGCCAAGCAGTTTTTGAGATTTCAGGATTCCCCCATTCAAATAGATAGAACTTGGTCTTGGATGCCCAAAATAGCTACCTGGAGGCGTTGCAAAGATGGCCGCCGAGTTAACAGACTTTTCTTGAAAGGGTCTTTGCTTCTACCCCGCAGTCAAAGCGGCATTACGTCACAGAAAGTGCGGACTCAGAAGAAGACCGTGAGGGTTTAGGGTGCCATTTGAGACAGGGCAGTCGAATGACAAAATAACCTTCTAAGGCCCTGTCCCAAATGGCGCACTTCATGTGGACTTTCGGTCTCGTGGAATTGCGCGTGCACGCCGAGTCTACGAGTCCGTAGGCCGTCCCATTCAGCATTTTAATGCTATAAAGTGTGCTCAGCAGCGCCCCCTTTGTACCCTTGAAACGGTCTTCAGCGAAGCCCACATAGATGCAGGCTCCGCACACTTTAACTACCCAGGAATCCTTGCGAAATGCCAATCAGACAATGGATGGGAGGAGATTTCGCTCAAGAGCAATTGATGACATGGCTGAGAAGAAAATATTAGTGTAGGTATCATTACGGTTTTTATGACCTAGGTGTACATTTTACCAGTTGTTACCTACAGTTTATACAAACATTATGGTCATCGACCAGTGGTTGATATCTCAGACATAATAATATCGCATTGAATAATACGATCGCATTATGATTCATTAAATAAATAGAAGCGAATTTCAGGGCTTTACTGAGTCATATGTAAACCTAGTATTTATATTTAAACCTGTAAATTCATCTGAAACTCACACACATGTTTATTATGTGTTAAAATTGTAATCTTAGTTCAAATGGAACATTATGTATTATTACAACTGTATACATTATTTAAATAAGCATGTATATATTGTCTAATGCCCAGATGGCATAAGCAAAAGCAGGCTGTGTAGTTGACATGGAGATAATATTTTGCAAAAGAAAATAAACCTGTTCTCGATGCTAAATATTATAATATTTGTATAAGATATTTGTGATATTTATCTAATAAAGGGACTGATGAGATGATCTTTTAGTTTATTCGGCTCTGTATGGAGAGGTAAAATGGTAAAAACAACAACAACAATAGGCAGCATATTCTCCGAACCTGCAGCTCCAGTCAAAAAACAACCAGACCGTTATTTCCGGCATGACGATCGAGTCTGTCCCAAAAATACCTCTCAATGCGCCCTCGTGGACTCGCGCCAAGGGCCCTATAGGTCTGCACTACATGACGTCACCAAAGTGTGGACTCTGAGGAAGTCCACAAGTCCGGAGTGTGCCATTTGGGACAGGGCCTAAAATCCACACACTACACGGAAGAGTACATAGTGTACAAGTGCATACTGTGTCATTTGTGATGCAAAGCTAGTAGATAATGACGTTTTTTAATGTCATCGGAGATGTGTCTTTTTGAAAGCACAAGCCTTGACTTTATGCTGAAAATAAGACCAAAATATCATGATTCATGTTTGCTCACTTTAATAACTCAATAAACCCGTTCGCTTCTGAGACAAGCTTAAACAACAAGCCCAAAAACGCTTATAATAAGTGGTCATGGCAACACAGAAAGAGTCAAAGTGAAACAAACAGCCTGTACAAGCATAAACAAAACATGACGCCTCCGCTGTCTGTCTTTGCTTCTGCTCAAAACTCTTTTGTGACCTAATGCAGATTGACATTACAATGAACTGACTAATGAGATCATTACAATGAACTGACTAATATATGTATTGAGACAGAACACAGAGCTTTACCGTAACCCTATGAGATAATTATGATGCAATATTGACTGTTTCCGTAATCAGCTGACAAAATAGTATGTAGGCTATACACACACACACACACACACACACACACACACACACACACACACACACACACACACACACACACTGTGATTTGGGAAAAAAACGGGGGCAGGGGGATTTTTTAAAAAGTCTTTCCATGATAATCAGTTCTACTGTGGTGTTTCGTTTATTTTCAAGAAGGAAAAAAAAAAAAACATTTTCCCCACAATGCTACACCTTTATTATGTGACTTATTTTCAAGGGGGAAAAAACATTTTTAAAATCCCCCCCCCCCCCCTTTTCTTTTCTTTTCTTTTCTTTTTTTTTCTCTCTCCACAAATCACACATGTATATTATACATACACACACACATGCAACAATTTCATCTTTTTCTTATGTAGTGAAGCATTAGAACAAATTAACAAAATGTATGATAAATGCTTACAAATGATGTTATTTTGTAGAAATGTAGTTTTTAAAATAAAATAAAAAAGATTATATCAAATGATCATGTTTAATTGTAGAAATAATATCTATCTTAGTTATTGCCAGGGCCGGTGTTACAATATATTCGGTTCCTGAAATATTCTGTTCCACTGGGTGGCGCTTACGCGAATATTCATGATATCCTCCTATCCTCCTCCAGTGGAACAGAATATTTCAACAACTGTTTATCCATAGACGGGATTGGGCGAGTGCCCTGGGGCACCAGCCAATAGGGGGGCACCAAGTGAATAAGATAATGACTAGACTTTAAAAAAAAAAAAAAATCATGTTTTGTATATATATTATTTAGCTGTAAAGATACGGATACAAAATTAACAGTTAATGATACAATATATACAGAGAGAATATAAAGAGCCCTGCCCCCTTAATCACAAAAATGAAAGTGCCCTTTAGTTTGCGGTCGCATAGAGTACCCCAGGGATGACGTGTTTTTGTAGGCCAACCCGGAAGTTAGCGGCACACGGGTTCCCTTGATTGAAAGTCTATGCATTTTTCCCATAGATTTTTGGAAAATCGCAGAAAATAAGCTCTGTGTTTAACAAAGGGTCATGACACTTACACGTTTTGTCTATCAAGATAATCTTTACAAGTTAACACAACAATTATAGATTTTGAAGCCTAAATAAAGTCATCAGATATAAAAGGCTAACAGTAGGCTATAAACGGACTACAGCACACCATGGTCGCAGATCAACATCGTCACCACCAAGCTTCCTCAAACTGTATTTAACAAAACAACTTTATTTATAAACATGCTTGCTGGTTATGATCTGTGCTGTGTATGAATACTTATCCACTTTTTCATGAGAAATGCTGTCCAAATGTCCTGTTTGTCATGATGACGTCTAAAGTCCCCGCCAAAGGAAGTAGTCCCTTTTAGCAATTTGTTACCAACTGCTGATTTTAAGACACAAGACAAAAGTTTACATCAGTGATATGTCCCGGTAGTTGTGTGCCTTTTCTCTCTTCCTCCTCCTCCTGTCAATTTCTTAGGCACACCTACATGGAACGGCTATAGAGTACCTCAGGGATGACGCGTTTTTGTAGGCAAAACCCGGAAGCGAGTTAGCATTTTAGGACTTCTGGTTCCAACGCCGTAAAGTCTATGGGTTTTTTGAATGGGTTTTTGCTAAATCGCCTGAAATAAGGTCTGTGGTTAACAAAGCCTCTAAATACTTTCACGTTTTGATCTATGACATAAAACACACCAGTTATAACCCACTTGTGATTTTTTAAACCTTTACTGTGTCTTAAAATCGGCGGTTGCTAACAAATTGCTAAAAGGGACTACTTCCTTTGGCGGGACTTTAGGCGTCATCATGACAAACAGGACATTTGGACAGCATTTCTCATGAAAAAGTGGATAAGTATTCATACACAGCGCAGATCATAATCAGTGAGCATGTTTTTAAATAGAGTTGTTTTCTAAATAAAGTTTGAGGAAGCTTGGTCGTGACAACGTTGATCCGCGACCATGGTGTGCTGTAGTCCGTTTATAGCCTACTGTTAGCCTTTTATATCTGACGACTTTATTTAGGCTTCAAAATCTATAAATGTTGTGTTAACTTGTAAAGATTATCTTGATAGACAAAACGTGTAAGTGTCATAACCCTTTGTTAAACACAGAGCTTATTTTCTGCGATTTTCCAAAAGTCTATGGGAAAAATGAATAGGCTTTCAGTCGAGGGAACCCGTGCGCCGCTAACTTCCGGGTTGGCCTACAAAAACGCGTCATCCCTGGGGCACTCTATTGGTTCGGGAAGCTGTGAAGTCATGGTTTCCACTGCCAATCCTGTCTGGCGCCAGCGTTTAAAAGGAGTATGAGGTCTCTGCAGAACAAAAGTGGGCGTTTCTGTATTTGTGGGTGTTTTCAAACTGGTGGGTGTTTATATATCATGCAATGAAAATGATCCCTTTTACCCGACCCAACCCCTAAACCCTACCCACACTTTGACGTGGGCAAATCAGGTAACAAAAAAACACCCCTCTGTTTATGGCCTCGCCCATCAATCGTTAATGTCCTGCAGAAACCTGTACTTGTTTAAAAGCAATAGGACAAAGGCGAAGACAGCTTTGCTTTCCTGTTCCTTTGTGACGTGACTGTGTTGTTAAATCTGCCCTTTTGTTATGCTTAGTGACATTCTTACTTCATACAGTTTTGAGTTGTCATCTCATTTTTGTTTCCTTATTATTTCTTATCTTTGATGTTGTGTTGACGATCTTCTCCTTTGTTTTGTTCTTTTCTTTTCTTTGGTGCCACTTGTGTCCTTTTCCCAGGTTTATTATTTTGTTTTCTTCTATTGCTTTAGTAAATATTGCATATATTTTTCCTTTTGCTATTTTGATACTTTTTCATTATTTCTACTATTATTATCTCACGCCTTTTTTGTTTATTGTGTAGCGTTCTGTCTCTTGCACATATACACATGAACACAATCTCAATGTTGCCTCTTCTAACCCTAGACCAAATTTAGGAAGTTGTAACAATCAGAATATTTCTAAACATACTGTACTTATAAACATCCAATTTGATATTTTAATTAAGATACAGCAATTAACATTTCTTTTGCATAAAATCTTTATTATCGCAATTAGAAAGAGAGAGTCATTCTAACAACTAGATGTTGTAAAGTATTACCAGGTAAATCCTAGTCTTTTCTTAGACTTCTGGATGTCAGAGGTCTCGTTCAACTCTTTTATGTTTTGAGTGGTGCCGCTCACATAACTGGGCATCTGAACACCCGACTCATCTTGGACTAGATAACTTGGTCTAAGTCCACTGAGCATGGGCCCCAGGCCCCCTCCGATGCCCTCTCTGCCAGCCTTCAGGAGCGGGTAGATGTTTCTCCCTCCCTTCTCGGCTGTTTCGATGACTTGTTTAGCGTATTTCTGGAACTGATTTTCTTCCTCAACAATGAGAGCGGTGTTCCTCTCCACAAAGTGCTTCTGTTCTTTTTTCGTACGGTGATCCTTTGCGCGTTTTTCAGCCTTCACAAAACCAATGTTGCATTTAAGAGAAATCATGAGCTCAATGCATAAAATAAAACATATTAAGAGCTATACCCACCATTTCTTGTATGTAGATGTCTTGCAGTGCTTTTCCTTCTTCTTTAGCTTTTTGAGCTTTAAGTTCTTGCTTTTCCATGAAGATTTTATCTGCTTCCTTCTTTGCATTCAGCATCTCCAGAGCTTTCTGTTTTTCTTCCTCTGCCTTTCGTTCCTGCTCTTGCCTCTGATATAGAGTTGAGAAAAATGTCACTGTGGTAAAATATCACTGTAATACATTGGTTATACTTACTTTTAGTTTAATAAAAAATGTAAAAAATCATGCATCTATTACTAGAGAAAGCTTAAAATTGAAATCATACATTTTAAATGTGTTATATGCATAAAAACATTAGGATTAGCTCATTTACCATGGATTCTCTGTGTGCAGCGATAGATTTCAACATGGCTGCATGCTGTTCTTCTTTCTCACGCTGCTCTCGGGCCTGTCTGGCCTCATGTTCAGCGACCGCTTTTGCGATGATCTCTTCCTCATTGCTGATTTCTTGCTGCTTTTGTACAGCTAACTTCTGTATAATAGTCTCTCTGTGTCTTTGAAGCTCTCTAAAGCAAAATGAAAGACAAATACAAGCCCAGTTCTGAGACAAAGCAAGCAGTGGAGAGAATTATACTTTTTCTTCAGGGTTTCCCACACTTCACCCACACAATGAATGACTTTTCCATAACCTTTGATGCAATTCATAGATGAGCAAGTTGTAGAAATGTGGATGACCATTTGTATGTAAGGTAACAATCTTTTGAATTAGTAGACTGATTTATATACTAATTTATATTTGTATAAATGTTCCAAAAAGAGCCTTCACAGACTAATTAAAGATTGGAGCTGGTTTGCAAGCAAGTCTGAATTTGAAACAAACACTCAGAAAGAGCAGTTTCTAGCTGATTAAATATGAAGCTAAACGGAAATAAAATTAATAAACATTAGATGAGAAACTTAACTTTAAAAACTTATATAATAACTTTAAAAATCTGAATAACATTTCGGTTAGTAAGCTGAAGTACTACAATAACTAAAACTAAAATAAATATAAATAATAGCTCAATAGAAATATATATATAAAAAAACGAAATAAAAATACAAAAGCACATGACACAATTCCTAAAACTTAAACTGAAAATATAAAAGTAAAAGTTAATTGAAAACATCACTAAATACTAGTATATAAATAATACTGAAATATCACTGAAAGCCCATGATGTCTAGAGAATCACAATTTTATAAATGCCTAAAATATTAAAAATGCTCCCAAAGTCATTTCATCTGTTATTTAATATATCAAGTTTAGTATAGGTTTGAAGTGTTTAACATAAATAATCTATGGAAGCTTGTTTCCGTCATGAAATAAAAAATAAAAAAAGGTAATTGCGACTTTTTATCTCACATTTCTGACTTTTTTTCTCAGAATTGCAAGATATAAACTCACAATTGCGAGTTATAAAGTCAGAATTGCGAGTTATAAAATCATAATTGCGAGTTAAAAAGTCAGAATTGTGAGATATAACCTTGCAATTGCATGTTATAATGTCCAATTGTGAGGGAAAAAAGACTTGCGAGTTCTTAGAATTGGAAGTTTATATCTCGCAATTCTGAGAAAAAAGTCAGAATTGTGAGATAAAAAGTCACAATTACCTTTTTTATTTTTTTATTTAGTAGCAGAAACAAGCTTCCATAATAATCAAAACACCCTCATAAATGTAAAAATGCTCCTGAAAATCAACTGCAGGGTGCAAAATAACGAATTTAATAGGTTTGTTCACCCAAAAATGAAATTTCTGTCATTAATTACTCACCCTGATGTTGTTCCAAACCCATAAGACCTTTGTTAATCTTCAGAACACAAATTAAGAAATTCTGGATGAAATTCGAGGGAATCTGAACCACGCATAGGCAGCAATGTCATTGCACCTTTTGAGGTCCAGAAAGGTAGTAAAGACATCATTAAAATAGTCCATGTGACTGCAGCGGTTCAATAAGTCGGCATTCTGACGTAGAAACCGGAAGTGCTGCACTGCGCAAAAATATCTTAATTTGTGTTCTGAAGATGAACGAACGTCTTACGGGTGTGGAACGACATGAGGGTGAGTAATAAATGACAGAATTTTCATTTTTGGGTGAACTAACCCTTTCATGTACAGTACCTAAATATTTCCTCCTGCTTTTCTTTCCTCATTTTCGTCATTTTTTCTTTATGGCTGGCGAGCTGCTTCCGTTTCTCCTCCTCTTCCTCCTGCCTCTTGGCCTCTGCTGCTTTCATCAGCTCTCTGTTAGTCAAATGGTCCTGATGGAAGACAGAAAAAGAGATTTCAAAACAGAATCTGATTCAATCTATCTGCTTTTTCAGTGTGAATGTTGTCCAACATCCGCCTTACACGAAGAGCCTTCATCATGCTTCTCTTCTCTTCCTGTTTCTTGCGCTCTTTCATGGACTGCTCCCACAGATTAAGATCTCTGAGTCGCTCAATTTCTTCAGCCTCCCTTTTGACCTCCTGCCTCTCCTGCTCTTTCGTCATTTCATGATCCTTAAGCCTAATAGAGCGGGAAACATCAGACACCTTTTATTAGGTCCTTTCAGGTAATTCCCAGCTAACAGGGAATATATAACAGGGAATAATGGGGAACGTTAAAGGAATAACGTTCTTCCAGTAACATTAATAGAATGTTCATTCAAAGTCATTTGGAATTAATAATGTTCTCAGAACATTAGCACAAAAACATTGTATATATACATTGTTCGTCGAGCGTTTTTTTTTTTTTTAATGAAATCTTTTAGTTGGACTACTGTAAAAATTTTTAAATGTTACTAATAATTGTTTCAGAATGATCAGAGAACATTCAAAAGCTGTACTGGGGGTAACGCATTACAAGTAATGCAAGTTACATAATTATATTACTTTTTCAGGTAACAGGTAACATTACTTTTAAAATATCTGAGTTACTTTTCCAAATAATATAACGCATTACAAGTAACTCAAGTTATGTAATCAGATTACTTTTTCAAGTAACTAGTAAAGTAACGCATTACTTATTCAGTTTACAACAAAATATATAATTTACTTTTTCAAATAAGTAAAGCAAGTGACTTTTTCAAATTTATTGACAGACAGCTCTCCTGTCCTCATGTTGAGAGAAATAAAGTGCAGAGGCATTGTGTGTGCTGTGTGAACATGATGGTTATTGTAGTTCTAGACTCAATGTGAACATGCATTTACTCATCTCACTTGCACGAAAACATTCAGTATTCAGTATTCAAATTGAATAAAAACAGTGAACTGTAATCTCTGAATATTACGCAAACCTGTAATAATTGACTATTAAATTACACAAATATACTTTATGTATTTAATCTCACTTTATTAACAACTGTCTTTGCTGTTGACCTTCAATGATCTAACTCAACCATACTAATAAGCAAAAATTACTTTATATTATATTTAGAAATAAGAGTGTTGAACTTCCTTCTCCTGTATTCTGTTCTTCTGCGAACTTTCCATTACTTTCCATAAAAAGTAGCGAAGTAACAAAATTAGTTACTTTTTTTTTTAGAAAGTAATGCAATATTGTAATCCAATACAGTATTGTAACTAGGGCGGTCAAACGATTAATCGCGATTAATCGCATACAAAATAAAAGTTTGAGTTTGTGTAATATATGTGTGAGTACTGTGTAATTAATATGTATATATAAATACACACAAATTAATGTATATATTTAAGAGAAATGTTATTTATGTACAAAATATTTTTATTTATATATACTCATACATGAATGAGTTTGTATGTATGTATGTATGTATATATATATATATATATATATATATATATATATATATATATATATATATATATTAATTACACACAGTACTCACACATAAATTATGCAAACTCAAACTTCTATTTTGTATGCGATTAATCGCATTACTTAAAAGTAACTTTCCCCAACAATGTTCAAAAGTAAGAAGAATGCTAAAATGGAATGTTGGCATAACCAAGGAAAAAACATTTTAAAAACTGGATGTTCTGAACGTTCAGAGAACATTCAGAAATAATGTTTATATCTTACTGGAAACGTGTTTGCTGGGTTGAAGCATGAATTCACTTAAATATCTCCTTACTGTAGTTTCAAGCTCTCAGCCATGGCGAGGTGTTCTTGTTTCCTCTGCAGGGCTTTCTGTTGTTCCTGCTGGATGGCCTGTTCTTCTCTGCTAGCCATTTCGGCCAAGATTTCTCTGTCTACGTCTTTGCTGACATTCTGCTTCAAGCGTTTTAGCTCGATCTGAGCCTCCCTTTCCTTCAGTACCTCTGCCAGCATCAAAGCGCTCTATAAAAACAAGAGGATAGTTTCTACTAATATTTTACTACAGAAAAAGACTTGTGATCATATAATGAGAGACACAAACATGGAAGCCTTTCACTCTGTCGGTCTGGTAGTACTGCTGGGTTTTTGCTTTCTCAATGGCCTCCTTTCGTATCTGGGCCTGGTATTTTGCTTCTTCTATGTCAAGTAGTTTCCTCTCCTCCTCTTCGATCGCCTCTCGAATTTTTTTCGCTTCTAGCTTTTTTTGTCGTTGTCCCTGTAAGGAAAAAATCATGAGTTTTGTGTTGTACTTTGTTACTGTACACATTAAGTCTCATATTAATCCTCAGAGACCCAACTTTTGATGTTTTTTTTTTTTTTACCAAAAATATTATGACAAAATGGCATTCAAATTACAAATTAACAGTATGACAAATTGTAACAAACTACAATTTAATATCATAATAGGGACACAGACACAAAATGAAAATTGGATAGATAAAATTAAAAAAATCATAGAAATATCTGCACGGGCTCAAAAGAAATAAATACAAAATTATCACAGGAGTGTTGTTAACAAAATCTTATGTAAGCAATAAGGTACTGAAGGCCTTTGTTAGGCACGACGCGAAGCAGAGTAACCCCTTCAGCCGTAACTTATTCACGATACAGCACTAGCCTGGAGTACCTTATTGCTTTTATAAAACGGTTACCACACAATACAAATATTAAAGTCAAAAATATGTATCAATGCAACTTTCATGAAGTAAACTTTCACTAAAAGCCTTCCTTCCGCCGGAAAAAATAGTCCCTGACCATGAACAGCAACAGAAGTTACATTATTACACCATTAGATGGCAGCAAAGACTGTCTTTATGAGTGTGTCAGTCAGTAGCGAAGACTTTTACATTGAAAAGGCTGAACTGTTGTGAACACGGAACAAGACGCAACTGACAAATGCTTTGACTAGCACTGTCAGTCACGGGAAAACCCCTTACCTGTTAAAAGGACAAGATAATACATCGGACATTTACTTTTCTACATAATACAGTCAGCTTTAATGAGAACCAACATATGTTGACGTTGCTAAGAGTGGTTGCTAAAGGCCCCGATATACTTCAAACGAAATCGAAGAACGAACTGATGTGACATCATTTCGAACAAAATCAGGCCTAAAGGAAGTTCGTTTTGTGTTCTTTTTGGATGTTCGAAACGGCTTGCCAAAGCGAACTTTCAGGAAAAGTTCACTCCAGCTGCAAAACACCTTCGTACTACCATTGGTCAGTGACGATAAAGTAGGAGGTGTGCGCTGAGGCTCCGCCTTCACTCGTGTGGGACGTGTCTTTAACTCATTTCGTGTGTTAGAGTTTGTTGAGGTAAGATCTCCGCGGGTGAAAACATGAACACACTGGATAGCCGCTTTATAGTACAAAATGAAGTTGTGCTTGTAATAAAATGAGGCACTGACACTGTTTTTCATGTTTGATACTGTAAAGCTGCTTGATTTTAAGCAATCTATTGAATAAAGTGCTATATGAAGACGTGACGTGACTGGAGTGCTAATTTGCAGAGCTTGTGCTAACATACCCATGTTGTTATGATCAGACGCTTTTCTTATGCTTTCTATAATAAATGCTTGCTGTTTTCTCATTTTTGTTGTGTTTATTTTGTTACTGAGAAGAAAGTGCATGGCACATATTTACATATTCATCTAAACGTCGCTCTCAGCAGTGTGGGCGGCGTCAGATGTTCGTTTACAGAATATCGCTGGTAATGCATTTCTAACTTCGTTTTACCCCTAAACGAAGAATGAAAAAGAACTTCGTTTGAAGTAAACTGGGGCCTTAAGGCTGTTGTGTAGTGATACACAGAACCGTTGGATGAAGCGGTCAGAACCGTGTTTTATCGTGAATTTTGACCAATCAGAATCAAGGACAGGGACTAACCGTTTTATAAAATACAATAAATGCATCAACTAAATCACAGCTTTTTTTAATCCTTATTTTTTAATGAATTATTCTTGTTTCTTAATTAAGATAAATTGATATGATATAGTTTCTCCTTAAAAGTGTTTTAGGTAGTCAAAAATCATGGTGTTTTTTTGTTTTAGGGTAAATTCGTTTTTTTTTTTTTTTTAAGCAAGTATTGCTGTTTAAGAGAGCTACAAAAAAGCTGTATAAGCTCCTAGATCACTTATATTTGACTTATGTTGTCTGGTTTTTGTTGTCTACTGAAATTATATTTTGGTATGGTATGATATTTTTGCAGTGTTTCGTCAACAAAACAATTAAAAAACACATTAAATAACAGGACAACCCACTGAAGAGTTATGTACTGTACGTCAATCCAACACAGCCTCGCTTTCATTCCCGTTAAAAATCAAAATGGCGCTGCTGTAAGGTGACGGGTCCACTTATACTTACAGCAATGGTGTTGGACCAGTGTTTCACGAGCTCTTTAGAGCGCATGTGCAGCGCCTCCCGCTGTTCAGCTGCCGCAATGACACTTCTGTTGTAATGATTCACACCGTTCACACTGTCCTGCACGCGCTGCCATTCAGATTTGGACAAAACTACCACTTGACGAAGGTCTGCTTCGGGTTTGTCCATCTCTGAACTCACAACTGTATGCATATGACAACATGTTTTCAAGTAATTATAAAAGATGTAATTATTTTTTAGATATTTGGGAGCGCAGTATTTTTAATTCTCACCTTGTTTACTCGAGCCTTTCCTCCGACCGTACTGGACGACACCTGTTGTTACTGAGGCTGTTGACATTTAAACTGCTGTTTTATTTCCTCTCACATTCGTTGATCTAGACGTATATTTAGGTGTTTTTATATTTTTATTCCTTCATACATCGACAAACTTGGCTAACGTTGATAACATGCTCGGACTCTCTACACCGTGTTGCTCGGCAACCATTTAAACTTTTGTTGTACTGTTTCCCCAGCAACCCTGCCTGTGAAGTATGTGACGTCATGTGAATCCTTAAAGAGCCCGCTAAAAAAATGATTCCTTTGCCTTGAAATTCTGAACATCTTGTGATGTTGTTGAATTTACTTTAAATCCCCAGTATAGAACTTTTGATAATATATATACTCTTGTATGACACATATGTACCATGTATGGGGTGGGTTGTCACAACTGAAACTTGTCATTAACCAACCTATTAAAGGCTATCAGAATGTAAACAGTAAAATAATTCTGAAACATGGCACATAGTACTTAGTACTATAAGTCCACAAGAGAAAATGGCAACAGAATAAAGTTCTGTCATGTGGTCGGTCACCTAATTAGTCAAATGTCTGAGCTTGTGTGTAGAATTAGTCCAACCGACCCCTTATAACCTTATTTTCATTCAGTTTAAGCTCAAATAAATTGATCATTGATTTAATAACAATTAAAGTATGGAGACCGAAGCCTGCAAGAAAAGAGAATATATAAATAAATAAATGTAATAATAGGAAAACACATAAAGAAACATATGAAAGTGGAAATAAGTAAGTAAATAAATAAATACATGTGGGGAAAAATAAATGCATGTATAAATAAACAAATAAATACATCTATGTGAGAATAAATACATGTAATAATAAGATAACATATAAATAAATATATAAAAGTGGAAATAAATACATGTGGGGAAAATAAATGTATAAATAAACAAATAAATTTATGTGAGAATAAATAAATATATATAATAGGAAAATACAGAAAGAAATATATAAAAGTGGAAATAAATAAATAAAAAGGGAAAATAAAAGAATAAACAATTCATCAAAAACAACAAAATAAATATATGTGGGAATAAATAAATACATTTTTAAATAAACAATTATAATATATTCAAGTGAGAATAAATAAATGTAATAGCAAAAAATTAAAGAAATATATAAAAGTGGAAAAAAATAAATACATGTATAAATTAATAAACAAATACATTTGTGTAAGAATATATAAATATATGTAATAGGAAAATACATAAAGAAATATATAAAAGTGGAAATAATTAAATAAAAAGAGGGAAAATAAATGAATAAACAAATAAATAAATACATGTGGGAATAAATAAATACATGTTTAAATAAACAAATAAATACATTCATGTGAGAACAAATAAATGTAATAATAGCAAAAAATTAAAGAAATATATAAAGGTGGAAATAAATAAATGTGGGAATAAATAAATACATGTTTAAATAAACAAATAAATACATTTATGTGAGAATAAATAACTAATAATTGCAAAAAAAAATTAAGAAATATATAAAAGTGGAAATAAATAAATATATGTGGGAATAAATAAATGTAATAATGGGGAAACAAAGAAATATATAAAAGTGGAAATAAATAAATGTGGGAATAAATAAATAAATGCATAAATAAAATAAATAAATACATTTATGTGAGAATAAATAACTGTAATAATTGCAAAAAATTAAAGAAATATATAAAAATTGAAATAAATAAATATATGTGGGAATAAATAAATGTAATAATGGGGAAACAAAGAAATATATAAAAGTGGAAATAAATAAATGTGGGTATAAATAAATAAATGCATAAATAAAATAAATAAATACATTTATGTGAGAATAAATAACTGTAATAATTGCAAAAAATTAAAGAAATATATAAAAGTGGAAATAAATAAATACATGAATAAATGTATGGAAAAATAAAGTATAAATTGATAAACAAATAAATACATTTATGTGAGAATAAATAAATATATGTAATAGAAAAATAAATATATAATATATAATATATAAAAATAAATGAATAAACAAATAAATAAATGTAGGCCTATGTGGGAATAAATAAATAAATATATAAATAAATTAGTAAATAAACACATGAATAAATAAATAAAGTTAATTCAGGAGTAATTTTAAATACAAAACAAACTACTGGTTTTATTAAGTCATTTATTTCTTTATTTATTTCCAAATTATTTTTTTATTTATTTTTATTTTTTTTATTTCTGCAGGTTCATGGGTCAACGTGAATTTACAAAAGGCGTATTGTGTTACTGTGGGGTGATTCTGTGGCACATTCAGAGGCAGGAGGAACTTATTTAGGGAGGCGCGTGAGGGCGGAGTTTGCACGAGCAGATCTTCATTGAAAAGCGCCACAGAACATCATCACCATCATCATCAGTGGCGCACGCGATCAGTCAGCAGGAATGGCTCCGGTATCAGTCAAACGCGTTTTAATCAGTGAAAGTGTTGATCCGTGCTGCAAAACTATATTGCAAGAGAATGGCATTGAAGTGACGGAGAAACCGCAGATGACTAAAGAAGAGTTGATTGCAGAGATTCAGGTAAGTGATTCTTCTGACTCAAGTTCTGCACCCGAATATCAAGTGCCCTGATTTGAATCGCCGCCAAGCTAATGGCGTCCTCCAATGCAGCAACAGTAAAAATGATAAACTATTAGCATGTGGATGTGTGCCAGTTGGATGTGCTAAAGTTTGCGTGTGACTGTGTGTGTCACCCCTCCTCCTCCTCTTCAAGAGTCTGATGCAACAGCAGCCTGTATCTGCACCATATGAATCATTTCAATCGATTCACAACGCATGGTTTTATTAGACCTCAAACAGTAAATATGATTTTTTCCCCCCCAGTACAGTATTCTTAATGCAAGCGTGTTTTGCTCTCTGCATGTGTTTGTGTTTTAATTTATGAGTTATTTGCGTGCGCACTGCGCAGTTAATATTTTTTCCACTATGCTTGGTTTATAAAAGGGGAGAGCGGGGTAAGTTGTCACACTTTTCACACTGTCTAACATATACTGAGCACCATACATCACAATGGTATAAATGTCATACCAAATGAAAGAAGGAAGTCATATGTTGTATTCATTACAATTTTCATATCTTATCTCTTTACGGAGTTGTAGACTGTTGAATGGAGAATGTGCACTTGTGACAATACACATTTCAATCAAAACACATTAAGTGGCAAGACCACTTTACTTTGAACTTTAAACTCAAACTTTCTCTGGCTTGCACATAGATCCATGATAACTGAATGGAATACTGCAGATAACTCGCTTAACTTAACATGTTTAATCTCTGAACATAACTGACTTAACATGTTGAACCTCTTTTTTTGAGCATGTTTTATGTGTTTATTTGTACTGAGGCAAGTTGTCACATGTGGCGACTTGCCCCAAAGTCATTGAGACAACTTGACCCAAACTGACATGTGTGCTAATGTTGGCTAAATCTCAAGGTTCGCTCAACATAGCACGTCAGCTAAAGTATCAAAAGACACGTTATTGTCGTCTCTATGTTGTGAAAAATAATAATTTAACATTCATACCTAACAAAGTTGTATTGCATAAAATTTAAAGTGCAAATTTTTTACTTTTTAAGCCAGATTAGAGCGATCTTGACCACATGTGAACAGGAAGTTGACTATAGAAGAAGTCACACAAAGTGGCTATTTGATTTTTGAGATGGAGCCTCTAGTTTTGGAGTTATGAAGAGAACTTAACCATGTGACAACTTACCCCGCTCTCCCCTATATGTGTTGTTTTTGAGCCATGTAACTGTAATAAATAAGGTTATGAAACCAAAAACTACTAGCCTTATAAAAACCACTAGTAATAAAATAAGAACAAATTACGAGCAATAGCAAAAATAAATACACACAGAACAAATATATACAAATGAAATAAACAGTTCTTTTCAGGTTTTTCACGTACAAAAATAGTAATCAAATGTAAAATATCACTGGAATATTAGGCTGCTGTCACTTTAAGAGCTGCACTGATCCAATATACTGTTACACATGCATCTTATTTATACTGTTACACATGCATCTACATTTATGTTCACTTAAGACATAACAGACTACGTTATGATATTCGACAAGACTGCAATTTGACAATTTTGTGAATATGTCCGTGAAAGAGTATGAGAAGCGGTGTTGTGGGCACTAAACGTGCGTTACAAAACTCATCACAAAGCGCTCAAAATGAAAGAACTTTCGCATCTACACATGCTTGAATGTTTACATGGTAAGGGTTATAAATGCGCAAATGATCAACTTCCATGAAAATGCAGGACCGGCCCGATCGGGCAAGTGACAGCTCCGCCATCTGGCCCAAGAGTCTTTCATGCTGGCCTCGGGCTATTGGGCAGTCCTCATTGTCGAGCCCTTAAATAAGGGATTTTGATTAGGGCACCAAGTAAAAAGCAGTACTGAATGCATGTAACAATAGTGAAGGGTTTAGAAATGTTTGGGATAAACTTAATAAAACCTTGTTTTACATGCCAATTTTGTTTACATGTCTTAAATCTTTTTCCCCAAGAATTACGATGGTTTAGTTGTCCGATCAGCAACCAAAGTTACTGCTGATGTCATCAATGCTGGCAGTAACTTGAAGATCATTGGACGAGCCGGAACAGGAGTTGACAATGTGGATGTGGATGCAGCAACCAAGAGAGGAATCATTGTCATGAAGTAATGAAGCATGTTGAGTCTTGCTCTGACCTATTTTCAATGCTAAAGCAGGTTGCTCTAGTTCTGCACTCTTCTGTTTGGCCTAAAATAAAATCATCATCATTTATTCATTTATCGACTCTCATGTCATTTTAACTCGGTATAATGTATTATTTTTCTCATCAAATGCATATCTTAGGAGGTGCTAAATAGAATGGCTAGAAATTCCTTTCCTAAAAGTTCTTTTAAATGTTATTTTTTAATTTATTTTTTATTAGTGGAGAAGGCGATAGCTGAAAGATGTTGATTTTTATTTTTTTGTTGTCTTTTTAGCACTCCGAGTGGAAACACAATCAGTGCTGCTGAGCTCACCTGTGCTCTTTTGATGAGCTTGTCAAGGTAAACTGGAAAAACTGTTCTTTAATAAAGAGGGGATAAAGAATTCGTTGGATTAAGAAATTATTGTAACTTTCAGAACTCTGAAGTCTCTGATGTCTGAGTGTGGGTCTGAAATAGGTCAGAAAATGGTCAACAAAATTAATAAAAAAAAACTAAATTTTGGTTGCTTTGGACTTGTCGACTTATAAGTGGACCTCAGAGAGAAAAATAAAATTATTGAAAACCTGATATCCCTTTAAGTTTGTTAAATTGAGCCTTTATCTTCTATTCCTTTTAAATAACTTATACTTTTAAATTTTCAAATAACATATTTATTAAAGGTGCCATCAAACGTTTTTTTACAAGATGTAATATAAGTCTAAGGTGTCCCCTGAATGTGTCTGTGAAGTTTCAGCTCAAAATACCCCATAGATTTTTTTTTAATTCATTTTTTTAACTGCCTATTTTGGAGCATAATTAAATATGCGCTGATTCAGGCTGCGGCCCCTTTAATTCTCGTGCTTCCCGCCCCCGGAGCTCGCGCTTGCCTTAAACAGCATAAACAAAGTTCACACAGCTAATATAACCCACAAATGGATCTTTACAAAGTGTTCGTCATGCAGCATGTCTAATCGGGCAAGTGTGGTTATTGGATTGGATGTTTACATTTGATTCTGAATGAGTTTGATGATGCTCCGTGGCTAAAGCTAACATTACACACTGTTGGAGAGATTTATAAAGAATGAAGTTGTGTTTACGAATTATACAGACATTATATATTATTATTATAAATGAAAATAACGACAGTCTTGTCTCCATGAATACAGTAAGAAACGATGGTAACTTTAACCACATTTAACAGTACATTAGCAACATGCTAACGAAACATTTAGAAAGACAATTTACAAATATCACTAAAAATATCATGTTATCATGGATCATGGCAGTTATTGTTGCTCCATCTGCCATTTTTTGCTATTGTTCTTGCTTGCTTACCTAGTCTGATGATTCAGCTGTGCAGATCCAGACGTTAATACTGCCTGCCCTTGTGTAATGCCTTGAACATGAGCTGGCATATGCAAATATTGGGGGCGTACATATTAATGATCCCGACTGTTACGTAACAGTCGGTGTTATGTTGAGATTCGCCTTTTCTTCAGAGGTCTTTTAAACAAATGAGATTTATATAAGAAGGAGGAAGCAATGGTGTTTGAGACTCACTGTATGTCATTTCCATGTACTGAACTCTTGTTATTCAACTATGCCAAGGTAAATTCAAATTTCCATTCGATGGCACCTTTAATATTTTCTGCATTTCTTAGACATATTCCACAGGCTGTCATGTCAATGAAAGATGGAAAATGGGATCGTAAAAAGGTATGTGCATTTGTTATCCTCTGTTTGTGTGGCCTGTCAATCACAAATTCAATATGTACATTGCATTGTGGGATAGAGTATTGCATGCAACAACATATTGTAAAATTTTGTTGCAAATCATCCAGGTAGTTTAAAAACATTGTGCACAGTTTACACTGATGAGCCAAAACATTATGACCACCTGCCTAATATTCTGTTGGTCCTCCGTGCGCTGCCAAAACAGCGCCGACCCTCCAAGGGATGGACCCCTGAAGGTGTGCTGTGGTTTCTGGCACCAAGATGTTAGCAGCAGATCCTTTAAGTCCTGTAGGTTGCGAGGTGGAGCCACCATGGATCAAACTTACTTGGTCTAGCACATCCCACACATGCTCAGTTGGATTGAGATCTGGGGAATTTAAAGGCCAGGGCAACACCTTGTTCCTCAAACCATACCTGAACAATGTGTGCAGTGTGGCAAAGCACACTATCCTGCTGAAAGAGGCCACTTCCACCAGGGAACACCATTGTCATGAAGGGGTTTACCTGGTCTGCAACAATGTTTAGGTAGGTGGTACGTGTCAAATTTACGTCCACATGAATGGCCAGACCCCGTCTACGCAGCCCCATATGCATCAAGGTGCAATGAACTGTGTGTTGTGACACATTCCTCCCATAATATCATTAAAATTTTGTGTGACTTGTGTCACAGTAGACCTTCTGTTTGCTCGAACCAGACTGGATGGCCTTCGTTGCCCTCGTGCATGAGCGTCCAACACCCTGTCACAATTTTTTGGTTTGTCCACCACTGTTGGTGAATTCTCACCACTGCTGACCGGGAGCAACACACAAGCCTTGCCGTTTCAGAGATACTCAATCGCCTTGCTGTAACAATTTGGTCCTTGTCATAGTCACTCAGTCTTTATTTCTGCCCATTTCTCCTGCATCCAACACGTTGATTACGAGAACTGATTGTTTGCTTACCATCTAATCCTTAATATGTGGCCTTGTTAGATGATGATGATCAATGATATTCGCTTCACCTGTGACTGGTCATAATGTTTAGCTCATCAGTGGCCATTCCATAGCCATGCTTTCCTGTCCATGTTAACTCAGTCATCACTAATCGGTTGTGATCCCTGAATGTGTTGCTTCACATTGTTATGCTAGATGGCTGAGTGTTTTGCTAATGATTTTACAGTTCATGGGTGCAGAGCTGTATGGAAAAGTTCTTGGAATTGTAGGGCTTGGAAGAATCGGCAAAGAGGTGGCAACAAGAATGCAGTCCTTTGGGATGAAGGTAAGATCTTTGTGTCCTAAAAATTTATTTTATGCAGGTGTAATAGTGATTTTATTTATTTAGAATTTTATTGTTTCACCAAGATGGAACTTTTTGCATCCCTAATAGACCATTGGTTATGACCCCATCACCCCTCCGGAGGTTTCTGCGGGCTGGGGTGTGGAGCAAATGTCTTTGGAGCAGCTGTGGCCACAGTGTGATTATATCACAGTCCACACTCCACTCATGCCCTCCACCACAGGTACACACAACCAAAACAGGACATGTATCTTTGCCAGTTTGCTTAAAAAAAAGAAGGGAAAAAAAAGTGATTATTTGACAAATACCGCAATACATGTTGCATAATAAAGTCCTGAGGTACCTGCATCTAATCAAATCTATAATATAATATAATATAATATAATATAATATAATATAATACAATATAATGTATTCAACATAAAAATAATAGTTATTATTATTATTACTATATATATATATATATATATATATTATATATATTATTTATTATTATTATTATTATTATTATTATTATTATTTTTTTTTTTTTTTTTTTTTTATTGTTGATTATTGGGATTATAGATATATTGAATCCCAATTTCAATAAAAAAATAATTATTTTAATATAGTAATAATATGTAAGAATATGTGTGTTCAAATGTTTGTGGTCTTTAACAATGAATTCTGAAAAAATGGTTTACACAAAAATATTTAGCAGCACAGCTGTTTTTCAACTATATTAAGAAAGAGCAAATCAGCATATCAGAATGATTTCTGAAGGATCATGTGGCACTGACGACTGGAGTAATGATGCTGAAAATTCAGCTTTGCATTTTAAAATATATTCAAATAGAAAACCGTTATTATAAACTGTAATAATTTTCCACAGTATTACTGTTTTATTGTATTTTTTTTTATCAATAAATGGAGCCTTGGTGAGCAGAAGAGACATAAAAAATCTTACCGACCCCAAACTTTTGAATGGTAGTGTATATAATATATAAGCTATTTCTGTTGTAATTTATTCACTTCCATGCAGAACAAGTCTGCATACCATCTATTTAATTATATGACAGCCTTATGGTTTAATAATGTATTATATAGTACAATATTGCAGTTCTAATTTTATTAATGTTAATTGGCCCAGTGTAAAATCAAACCTTTGGTCATGTGCTACACAGGTCTCCTCAATGACGCCTCATTTGCTAAGTGTAAGAAGGGTGTGAAGGTGGTGAACTGTGCTCGTGGTGGCATCATCGATGAAGCCGCCCTCCTCCGGGCTGTGGAGTCGGGGCAGTGTGGAGGAGCGGGACTGGATGTGTTTGTGGAGGTCAGAGCTTGTCAATCACCCAGACTGAGAACTGTTTTAGCTTTTTGCTGCATAAATATAAATAAATAAATGGCATTACATGCAAGCATATTTAAAGTATTACTAATAATGTTGCTGTCATTTTGTGGGGTTCAGGAGCCTCCAAAGGACCGGGCACTGGTGAACCACCCCAATGTTATCAGCTGTCCTCATCTGGGAGCCAGCACTAAAGAAGCACAGGCTCGGTGTGGGAAGGATATCGCCCTGCAGATTGTGGACATGGTTACAGGCAAAGCATTAGTGGGAGCTGTGAGTCACACTCAGTTTTACACGGTCAGAAATGAACTTTATGATGGGGCAATATTTGCCCCTGAAACTGATGTTTTTCTAATTTTTCAGGGACATTTTGTGTGTATATATATATATATATATATATATATATATATATAATATATAATATATATATGTGGGCATATTTTTTCCCTAACCATATAAAATCATAGCA
Organism: Ancherythroculter nigrocauda; assembly: GCA_036281575.1. Lineage (NCBI taxonomy): Eukaryota > Metazoa > Chordata > Actinopteri > Cypriniformes > Xenocyprididae > Ancherythroculter > Ancherythroculter nigrocauda. The sequence goes on along the minus strand of VTFQ01000006.1, from coordinate 41,697,168 downwards.
AATCCTAGCTAGATATTGAAAGGAAAAAGTTGCCACACAACAACTCTTAAAAAAAAAAAAAACATCAAATTTATTAAATTCCCACTTTGAAAATATTACACTTGTGTGTATTTTAAAACTTGCTTGTAGGACAAAAGTGATGTTCAATTTGTGAGCGATTTGTTCTTTTCAGTGAATCAAATGAAATCAATTCACAAAATGGTCTGAAAGATTCATTAGTCTTAATGAAAGAGTTTTAAAAACCCTTATCCAATTAAGAAATTGATGTTATGAATGAACAGCTTTATTAAATTGGGGAATGAGAACTAGGAAATTACACACATCACCTTCAACTTCAACTCTATTTGTTTAAAGGTGCCCTAGAATCAAAATTTGAATTTATCTTGGCATAGTTAAATAACAAGAGTTCAGTACATGGAAAAGACATACATTGAGTTTCAAACCCCATTGTTTCCTCCTTCTTATATAAATCTCATTTGTTTAAAAGACCTCCGGAAAACACGCGGATCTCAACATAACACTGACTGTTACGTAACAGTCGGGATCATTAATATGTATGACCCCAATATTTGCATAATGCCAGCCCATTCGACACATTAGACAAGGAAAGGCAGTATTAACGGCTGGATCTGTGCACAGACTAGGTAAGCAAGCAAGAACAACAGTGAAAAATGGCAGATGGAGCAATAATAACTGACATGATCCATGATATCATGATATTTTTAGTGATATTTGTAAATTGTCTTTCTAAATGTTTCATTAGCTTGTTGCTAATGTACTGTTAAATGTGGTTAAAGTTACCATCGTTTCTTACTGTATTCACGGAGAGGAGAGTCGTTGCTATTTTCTATTTTTAAACACTTGCAGTCTGTATAATGCATAAACATGCATAAAAACTTCATTCTTTATAAATCAATCCAACAGTGTAGCATTAGCCCGTTAGCCACAGAGCATATAGCCTCAAACTCACACAGAATCAAATGTAACCATCTAAATAAATACTTTACTCACATAATTTGAAGCATGCATACAGCATGCATGACGAACATCTTGTAAAGATCCATTTGAGGGTTATATTAGCTGTGTGAACTTTGTTTATGCGATGTATATATAGTCGAGAGCTTGTGGGGCAGAGGGAGCGCATCTCTTAAAGGGGCCGTGCTGAAAAAATCAGTGCATAGTTAATGATGCCCCAAAATAGGCAGTTAAAAAAATTAATTAAAAAAAATCTATGGGGTATTTTGAGCTGAAACTTCACAGACACATTCAGGGGACACCTAGGACTTATATTACATCTTGTAAAAAAACAATCTAGGGCACCTTTAAAGTCAGCATGAAATGAAAATTCACCTTATGTATTTTGTAAGTGCATGTTATTGATCTTATTGCAAACAGTTCATCCATGCATATGCTTTTTTTAATATTATTTTTTTAAATTAAGTTTGTAATTTTGAATCCATTTCATAACTGACATAACAAAATCTTCCAGTAAAATGTTAGATTTCTCTTTGGTGACGTGTGCCTGAATTCTCCAATCATTTCGTTTGTGTAAAGCCTATTTTAGGCTCTCATTCAGATCCACCTCCATCCAATCAACAACCGAAGGACAGAACTAGTCCCCGCCCTTCATTCTTCTTTTTACGATCATTTGTCTCACTCGGATGCATATCACAATACAGAAGAACAGATCTGCACTACTTCTGTAACATCATGACTTCAAATCTCTTTTTATTCCCCTCAGGTCAATGCTCAGGTGTTGGTCAGTACTTTCTCTCCTGACTCTCATCAGTGGATTCGGCTGGGAGAGTCCATGGGCAGAGTGTTGAAGGCCTGCAGCACTTCTAAAGAACCCTACAGCCAGGTCCATGTCACAGCACTTGGTAGGTGAATTATTAAGGAATTATTCACCCAAATATGTTGTCAAAACTAACAAACGAGTAGCAAGAAATCCTGTTCAATTCTTGTAATAACCATTGGAAACAATTCATTTACACATGATGCAGGATTGAACACAAACACACACACACACACACACACACGCACACACACACACGCACACGCACACACACGCACACGCACACACACACACACGCACACACACACACACACACACACACACACACTGTACAAACCGTACAAACCGTATTTTCTATCCCCCTACACTACCCCTACCCCTAAATCCACCCATCACAGGAAAAAATAGGGACATGGGGTAATGTCCTCATAAATCACCATCTCCTTGTAATACCTATGTCATACCCATGTCATTATACAAATTTGTGTCCTGATATGTCCTGACATACACATATGTAACAATATGAGCTTATATATATATATATATATATATAATATATATATATATATATATTATAAATATTTTCTAGTCTTCTGAGAAAAAAGTTTTTTTTTATTCTGTTTATACCCTTGAATTTTTTTTTGTTGTTTAATCAAATGAATCCACATTTAGTTTGTAGGGTCTTAAACTCTCTGATGCATGGTGACCACTACAGATGTGTAACTCTCTCTGAATTAATAATTTTGAATTATTATTATTAAGTTAATACTTAATAAATAAATAAATTATAATAAATTAAGTTTAAAACCATTAAAAAATATTTGTTGTTAGTAAAATTAACCAAAGTTAAAATTTAATTAAATATAAATATTAGATAATAAAACCTGAACAAAACTTAAAAATGTTGCCAAATAAACCAACTGAAATAGAATAAGCTTAATTTGAAGTACTAAAATTACTAAAACTATAATAAATTAAAGAGAAGTAGAAATATTTACAAAAGAACAAAATCCCTAAAACTTAAACTTGATCGAAAATAACAAATAAATACTATAATATTATATAAATGATACTATATATTATAGTATATTTTATTATTATTTTTATTATTATTTTTTATAATAATTATACTATATATATATATATATATATATATATATATATATATATATATATATTATTATTATATATATTATTATATATTATTATATATTATTATATATTATTATTATTATTATTATTATTATTATTATTTTATTATTATAAAATGTCTTTTTTGTCTTTTTTTTTTTTTTGTAATTATAGATTAATGCATCACGGGGTTAAATTAAACTTAACTTAAAATATCCAAAGAAGCTGGCATAGCTTTAAAAAACAAACACTCATGATTAACTAACATGATAACTTTCTGTCTTTATGAAACAAAGATTTTTATTTTATTTTTATTTTTTTACATTTTATCATGATTAACTTTCTTCTATAAAAATAATGACATTTGAATTAAAAGACAATTCATGTTTTTGGGTGAACTATTATTCGGTAAAGATTAGAAGGGATACAGTTACGGCCACTGGGCATGCACACATCCATATTGCATCATTTAATATTTATTTAATAACTGCATTTGCAGTATTGTAATGGTAGGTTTATGGTTGGGGTAGGTGTAGATGTTAATAAAACACAATTTGATAAGTAGCAAATTTAATTTACTGTTATTTATCCTGAGATTTTGCCTCACTTCTGGCCGTAGCTGTATCCCTTCTAGCCACAACACTGTTATTCTAGTTTGTTGGCATGACATTTTATCATCAACAGGCCAAGGATGCCATCTTGTGGCAATATCATGCATTTGTATCCATTTGTTTGCACTTGTCTATATAATATACAAAGTATTTGTATTTATATTTGCTATTCAGGTGAGTCCTTAAAGAAGTCCTCTGGGTTTTTGAGCTCAGCAGCTGTGGTTGGTTTACTCACTGAAGGTCCTCAGAATGGCCCCAACTTGGTGAATGCACTGCCTCTAGCTGCAGAGACTGGAATTACTGTAAGACAACTTTACAAAATCATAGTTTCATATTTCTGAACTACTCTGTATTTTATGTTAATGCACAAGCACTATTTAGGTGGTTTATTATCCCAGCAGCACTCCTAATTTGTCCGTGTCAAAAAAAACCCAGGTGAAGACGGATCACAACGACTCAAATGGCCGTGAGGCGTGTGTTGTGGAGGTCTCTGTGAACGGCAGTAGCTATAAGGCTGTTGGCTCGGTGCAGACTGGGGTTCCTGTGCTGTTGGAGCTGAATGGAAGTGTGTTTCGACAGCCTATTCCTCTCAGCGGACACCTGCTGTTCTTCAAGGCCGCCACCTCCACTGATCTCCTGCTCTCTGTAACTGGTAAAGCCTGATTCACATTCTGCACAAATAGCCTTTAATAGGATTATATATATTTGCGTAATATGTCACAAGTCATGGGTTTGGAGTAACATGAGGGTGGATAATTACTCTTTAAAATCTCTGTGAGAAAATAGGGCTTTGAAACAGCTCAGTTTATTGATGCTTTCTTATCATCCTCAGGGGTTTTGGCCGCTGCAGGTGTGGAGCTGGAGTCTTTCAGTGCCTCTACTGCCAGCAGTGGTGACCAGTGGTACTGCATGGGGGTTTCTTCACTGCTGGGGGACATGGGTGCCTTTAAATCCTTAGTGAAAGAGGCTGCACAGCTCTCTGTTTGAATATCTGTCGCTGAACCTGATCTGAACCACTTAGCATTCCAGCATCTAAAGCTCTAGCCTTACTGAGTTTCATTACTTACCGTTACTCACATTGATCACTACAATTCCTAAAACAACAGTGTGAAAAAATTCAGATGTTTACTTTTGTTGTTATTAGTTTACTAAACCTTATTTGTATTGCAGATATGTGAATGTGTTTGATTAAAACAATAACCATCAGTGCTTTTCGGTGTCTCTTTTCATCATATTAAAGTGATGCCATGTTGTTTCAACATCAGGATGGAGTTTTTGGGACTGTCCCCACCTCTGTTTCCGTCTTATTAACAAATATGCAAATATGCATTAACAAATGGCACTTTGTTTTAAGTCTCTCTCTCTCTCTCTCTCTCTACATACATTTCCTGGCCAAAAAAAAGTCACGGTTTGTATTTAAATAGGCAAATGCTTAAAGGAATAGTTCACCCAAAAATGAAAATTACCCCATGATTTACTCACCGTTTGTCGAAAGCAAACACATCGCTTTGCTTCAGAAGGCCTTTATTGACCCCCAGAGCTGTGTGGTTATCTTTTATTATGGATGGGTTTTTTTTGGGCTTCAAAATCTCATCCTCGATTTACTGCCATTATAAAGCTTGGAAGAGTCAGGACATTATTTAATATAACTCTGATTGTACTCATCTGAAAGAAGAAAGTCATATATACCTAGGACTTTTCAGCTCAGTTTCAGCTCAAAATACCCCACAGATCATTTATTATAGCTTGTCAAATTTGCGCCTATTTGGGTGTGAGCAAAAACACACTGTTTTTGTGTGTGTCCCTTTAAATGTAAATGAGCTGCTGCTCCCGGCCCCCTTTCCAGAAGAGGGCGGAGCTTTAACAGCTCAACAACAACAAAGCTGGAGAATCTCACGCAGCCAAAATGAGGATTGTCAGTAACAGTGTTCAGCCTTACATTGTTCAAACCGGAGTCGACACTGATGGAGAGACTCAGGAAGAAGTTACAACTTTTAGAATGAAACTGGACGTTTCTGAATGGTTAGTGGATAAATTTATGTAGTTGCTGTGGAGTTGATTCAACTCATCCACTAGCATGTGCCGTCATGTTAATCTTTTGTGGAAATCCAGCGTTGAATTGATCGTTTGTGAAGCAGTCTGGTGTAAAATGACGGCATGACAACAACACTCTACTACAACAACTCTTCCTCTTCTCTAAAGCAGCCCAATATGGCCTCATCCCCTTTGTTGTGTGTTCTCTGGGGCGGGGTTTATGTAAATTTTAGGGTTAGTGATGTCACTAACATGGGAAGAAGCTCGTTGTAGTCCCTACCAGCTGTTTGTTGTAGTCCTTAAACAGTGAATTTAAGATGAAAATATCTCAATAAACAATATCTGCAAAGTTACAACACTCAAAGTTCAATGCAAAGGGTCAAACAGCAACATTACACACTAACTAAAGTTAAAAAAGAGAAATCATAATCAACCCTTTAAAGGGATAGTTTCCAAAAATGAAAATTCTGTCATCATTTGATCCAAACCTGTATGAATGTTTTACGCTGATAGACTAAACTAATGGACATTAAAGGGTTAGTTCACCCAAAAATAAAAATAATGTCATTTATTACTCACCCTCATGTCGTTCCACACCCGTAAGACCTTCATTCATCTTCGGAACAAAAATTAAGATATTTTAGTTGAAATCCGATGGCTCCGTGAGGCCTGCATAGGGAGCAATGACATTTCTTCTCTCAAGATCCATAAAGATACTAAAAACATATTTAAATCAGTTCATGTGAGTACAGTGGTTCAATATTAATATTATAAAGCGCCGAGAATATTTTTGGTGCGCCAAAAAAAACAAAATAACGACTTATTTAGTGATGGCCGATTTCAAAACACTGCTTCAGGAAGCTTCGGAGCATAATGAATCAGTGTATCGAATCATGATTCGGATCGCGTGTCAAACTGCCAACGGCTGAAATCACGTGACTTTGGCGCTCCGAACAGCAGATTCGATACACTGATTCATTTGTGCTCCGATGCTTCGAAATCGGCCATCACTTTATAAGTCATTATTTTGATTTTTTTGGTGCACCAAAATATTCTCGTCGCTTTATAATATTAATATTGAACCACTGTACTCACATGAACTGATTTAAATGTGTTTTTAGTACATGGATCTTGAGAGAGGAAATGTCATTTCTGGCCATGGAGGCCTCACTGATCCATCGGATTTCAACTAAAATATCTTAATTTGTGTTCCGAAGATAAATGAAGGTCTTACGGGTGTGGAGGGTGAGTAATAAATGACATTATTTTCATTTTTGGGTGAACTAACACTTCAAACTAATGTTCCAGGAACGTTTCGGGAACCAAACTGTTAGCAAACAAAATTGGTATTATTGTGTTTACGTTATATATATTGAGTTCAATTTAGATTCTTAAATGATTAGAATTTAATCTGAAACAATATGTAAAATCTCGCAGAAATGTACTTTTATAAAAAGCCTCCATCAAGCAGGAAAAGTCCCGCTTCATTGACTGACCCTAAAGCTGTTTCCATGGTAACCGTGAGTTATTTCTGTCCTTTTATTGTACCCTGTGGATTTAATGGTAACTACACACCAATAATTCACCGTCACTAAGCTATAAACAAACGCTCCTGAGTTCAGAAAACGGCGAAGCGCTCGGTATGGATTAATTCTTGGTGTTCGGTCGCCCTTGGTACTGTTTTCCTCAGGCGTTATTATGCAACGGCTTTAATCCTTATTAGGATTACACACTCAAGACTGCCATGACAACTAAAACGTGAAAGCTAGTACTGTGTCTCAGTTGATTGAAAAATCGATCAAATAGTGGCATTTTGAACATGTATTGATAAAGATGGGATGCTTGTGAGCACACTGGTCCCGTCTATGGCTGAAGGACGCGGCTGTGTTGAATCTCTAGTGGCGGGTGACAGCAGAGAGTCTCCAGATATACACAGATACCAAAATAGGAGCTCGACATTCACTAGTGGCCGAGGCTAAATACAGGGGCCACATGTCTGATCTGTCCGAGCACAAGTTGCACTGTTGGAGATAAAACTTCTCCAACGAAGAAAGGACGAGCTGTGTCAATCAGTCATTACGTGTCAGGTAAGCTTGTTTTTGCATAGGGGCTAGTTGTCACAAGCTCTATCTCGGTTGTGAGTAAAGAGTTAAATTGCATGAATGCTAGTTTTCATTAGTGCTTTTGTAGGTTGCTTGTAAAAACCATGGTAAAAACCTAGTCCAAAAGTTCACAGGGTTATTATATTGAACTAAAACTTAAACCATAACAAACATGTTGGGTATTTATAAACGAATTAACTTAAATAAAATAATTAACCCTTTATTTCAGTTGTTTTCTAATTTCTCGTTTAGTTTAACGTTATATAGTGAAATACGGTAGCTAAAACTGAAATAAGACTATAGACATATTTTAAAAGAAAAAAAGGTAAGAAAAACAAAAATTAGTTATAAAAATGACTAAAAGGATAATTAAAATGAAAACGGAAAATATAAAGATAAAAACTAATCCAAAATTTAATGAAAACTATTATAGTAAGTTATCTCAATGTTCGAAAATTGGTTCAAAATTGTATTTTATTAGGATATTTGTGTGTGTGTGTGTGTGTGTGTGTGTGTGTGTGTGTGTGTGTGTGTGTGTGTGTGTGAATCTTGTGCTCATAACTAATATTTCTAAAAATAGTTTTGTAATATCTGTTTAGTAAACAAGTGAACCAGAAAAAAGCAGACTACTATACAATCAGACAAGAGTCAATATGTAATGAAAGAAGTTTAACTGAAAAGCTGAAATAGAAAATTTCGTACAATTGACCAATTATTACTATTTCCTGGCCAAAACAATTTAATATTTTATGTTACAGATCACGTTTTGCTTTTTCATGATTGTTTTTTTTTTTGGTAATTGTTTTACTGTTTGCATTTTGCCTAAAAAGCCTATAATGTTTAATGGCAGGTGTCACAACTTACCCCTATATATGGTGTGAAAACATAACACTAGGTCAACATGTGCGACAGTATACAACCACTTTTTGATATTAAAGACTTCATACAGAAACTTACCTTCAGAAGTAATAATGAGAAATATTCACTGGAATAAATGTGACAACTAGCACCAGTGTCTAAAATATTTTAAGTTCTGTCTATCCTTATCTGTAGAATTGTATAGTAGTGCCATTTTAATTCACAAATAAATGGGTCAATGACATGACGGGTCTTTTTTTTTTTTTTTTTGTCCAAAGGCTTTAATAATAAAAAACAAAGATATGACATCCAAAGTATGTAATGCAGTACTTATTGAATCCAAAAGGTTTTAAGTATATTTTGCCACATATAAATGTATTTCAAAGATTTTGAAGTGTCAAAAGGTCATTCGGTTTAACCGTACAAAGGCCAATACAGCCAGTTCATTTGTGTTTAAAATATCTTAAAATGTATTAAATGTATATATTTGTTTATTCTGGCATGATTTATATAACATCATATATTAACATAGTGCAAAATGGTATTAAAATTATGTGTAGAAGTTGTTGCTTTGTTATGACAAAGAATGTCCGGAAAAATGAATTTCATTGATGTCATTCGGAGTAACCAATATAAAGGGACCATTTTGGATCACGCCATGCGGTCAGTATCATGTGACAGGACGTGACATCATTCAGACACCTGCAAAGGACCACGTGATTTTTTTTCCCAAACGGTTCAGCGGAAATCCCCGCCCTGCAACCAGTTTCATTGGCTGAGGTTATAGTGACGGTTAGGTTTAGGGATCAGGGTTGGGTGTAGGCAATCGTTACTGTGATTGACATGGTCAATGAAATGTTTAGAATCGGCTCCAGGGTGGGATTTCCGCTGGTTTGGGGGAAAAAATCACAGAAAAAAAACACATGGTCGTGAAGCAAAGTAACTAACTCTCTCTTAAAGGATTAGTCCACTTTTAAATAAAATTTGCCTGATAATTTACCCCCACGTCATCCAAGATGTTCATGTCTTTCTTTCTTTCCTATTCTACTTACGGAAAAAAACGAAACTGGCCGTGTTCCTTCCGTAAGTAGAATAGGGAAGGCGTAGGACATACAGTGTAAGTGTTTTTTTTTTTTTTTCGAAAATGATCGATCAATTTGCTAGATAAGACCCTTATTCCTCATCTGGTATCATTTAAAGCCCTTTGAAGCTGCACTGAAACTGTAATTTGACCTTCAGCCGTCTGGAGGCCATTGAAGTCCACTATAAGGAGAAAAATCCTGGAATGTTTTCATCAAAAACCTTAATTTCTTTTCGACTGACGAAAGAAAGACATGAACATCTTGGATGACATGAGGGTGAGTAAATTATCAGGAAAAGTTTATTTAAAAATGGACTAATCCTTTAACTATTTGTAAAATTCATGTTTTCACTTGCTCATACGCATGTCCTGAAACATCAGGTCATTCGGTACAACCGCTATAAAACGTGGAAAATGTTGTAATATTTTAAAAACTTGTACTAATATAAAATGTTTGATTGTCCTAGCTAGATATCAGCCTGTTAGCATTGTTTGAAAATATTGTCATTCGGCATAACCAAAAGTGTCATTCGGTAAAACCGAAATTTTGATTAAACAGTATGACTTTTTTGGTGACAAATTTTGTCCATCCTGTAAAAGCATTTATTATAAAAACGTAAAAGCATAATTTATTATAAAAACCACATAATCTCAGTGTTAGCACTTAATAAATCTTCCAATTTAATTATATCTCCATTACGTTTTACACTTTTAAAAACCTTATTCGTCAATGACCCATATATGTAATATGATATATCTCATTAACAAAATGAAATGAGCCAAGTACAACTGAAGTACTATAAAAATTTCCTTGACTTAAAGGAATTTTCCTTGGGGATATTTTAGTAATTGTCTTCAGACACTTGAAAACTCATTTGAAAATTATGTCTTTCCAGTTGCAATGTCAGGAAAAGGTCACAGCGGTTACTCATACGAGTTCTGCGATGCCTCTCATTCATCAGAAGTGCTGGAAGCTCTTCACGAGTTCCACAGCAGCGGTCTGTTCACGGACATCACCCTGCAGTCTTCATCCGGACAGCTCTTCCATTGCCACAAGGCTGTCCTATCAGCCCGCAGCTCCTACTTCAAGGTAATGTTCACCTTAGACATGAGAGAACGTTTGAATGACACTATCAACCTACCTTGCATAGACGGGGAGATTCTGGGTGCTTTGGTGACCTACGTCTACACTTCAAAGATCAGCATAACCCAGAGCAACGTTCAGAGTCTTCTGGAGGCCGCAGACCTGCTGCAGTTCAGCTCGCTCAAGAAAGCCTGCGAGAACTTCTTGATTCGTCTGCTGGACGTCGACAACTGCCTTGGCATGCACTCATTCGCCGAGCTTCACGTATGCTCTGCGCTGGAGCGTGCGGCTTTGAGGATCATACTGAGCCGCTTTGAGGAACTTACACTTCAGGAGGAGTTCCTAGAGGTGGATTTCCAAAAGCTCATGGTGATATTAGCAACAGAAAACCTTAATGTATGGAAAGATGCAACGCTTTTGGACGCGGTGGTGAAATGGGTCGCCCACGATGCGGCTTCTCGAATAAACCACCTAAAAGAGCTTCTCAACTGCATCCATCTCGACATGAATGACGTATACCTCAAAACTGCTTTGGATCTACGCAAACGATGCTCTGAAAGCAAATTGCGATCTCTAATTCTCACCTCCTTGAAGCCAAGCAAAGGTTTCTCACACTGCTGCAAAAAACTAACATGCAGCTTGTATGTTATTGGTGGATATTACTGGCATCCGCTGTGTGAAGTCCACATGTGGGACCCCATTTCCAACACGTGGGTTAAGGGCAAAGACATGCCTGACTTTGCAAGAGAGAGTTACAGTGTGGCACTTCTAGGTCCTGATATCTACGTGACCGGAGGATACAGGACAGAGACCGTAGATGCTTTAGAGACCGTGTGGATTTATAACACAGACTCGGATGAATGGACAGAAGGATGTCCAATGATCACAGCCAGATATTATCACTGCTCCGTGGCTTTACGTGGGTGTATATATGTCATAGGTGGATATACGGCAGGAGCTCCTACACGAGAAACTGAATTCTATGATCCCTTGAAGAAGATATGGCTCCCTGTGGCTGATATGATACAAGGTATGATTAATGCAAGATGCGTCCCAAATGACACACTATACACTATGCACTTACAGTATGCTATGTACTCAACCGTGTATGAATTTTATAAGGTTATTTCGTCATCCAACATCAGAGACTTATATTTATATCTCACAACTCGCAATTGCGACTTTATATCTCACAATTTTGACTTTATAACTCGCAATTGCGACTTTATATCTCACAATTTTGACTTTATAACTCGCAATTGCAACTTTATATCTCGCAATTTTGACTTTATAACTCGCAATTGCAACTTTATATCTCGCAATTTTGACTTTATAACTCGCAATTGCAACTTTATATCTCGCAATTTTGACTTTATAACTCGCAATTGCAACTTTATATCTCGCAATTTTGACTTTATAACTCGCAATTGCGACTTTATATCTTGCAATTCTGACTTTATAACTCACAATTCTTGCTTTATATCTTGCAATTTTGACTTTATAACTCACAATTCTTGCTTTATATCTCGCAATCGTATATCTCGACTTCATAACTCGCAATTGCGACTTAATATCACGCAATTCTGAGAAAAAAAGTCAGAATTGTGAGATAAAAAGTTGCAATTATATATTTTTTATTCCGTGGCCGAAACCAGCTTCCATAGCATGAAGTATCCAACGTCCCACACTTATTTTTTTTTTTTTCAGTTAATTAAGTGCATTTTTTCTTTTTGAAATTTTCAGTGTGAACACAATACTCTCACTATTTATACTACAAAAAGACACAGAATAGTGCACAAGTAAGCACCTTCAGTTTATTTACACACAACCATTTACTGAAAAATGGCCTCAGTTCTTGAAGTATTTTTCCCTAATTTTTTTGTAGGGATTTAAAAAAAGAAATGAGATAAATAGCCATTTGCCAAACCTATCAGCTCCAAGATGAATTACAACATTTTATTTTCAGCAAAAAAGTATATGAAAATAGGTCAGTAAAAGGACAAAAGTACAAGACTGTGTACTTACAGTGCCCTCCACAGTTATTGGCACCCTTAGTAAATATGAGCAAAGGTGGCTGTGAAAATAAATCTGCATTGTTTATCCTTTTGATCTTTAATTTATAAAATTAGCAAAAATCTAACCTTTCATTGAAGGAAAAGAATTGAAAGTGGGGGAAAAATCACATTATGAAATAAATGTTTTTCACCAAAACACGTTGGCCACAATTATTGGCACCCTTTTATTCAAAACTTTTTGCAACCTCCTTTTCTCAAGATAACAGCTCTGAGTCTTCTCCTATAATGCCTGACGAGTTTGGAGAACACCTGACGAGAGATCAGAAACCATTAATTCATGCAGAATCTCTACAGATCCTTCAGATTCCAGCTCCATGTTGGTGCTTCTTCTCTTCAGTTCACTCCACTCATTTTCTTTAGGGTTCAGGTCAGGGGACTGGGACGGCCAAACAGCCACGGCCCATTATTGGATTTCTAGCAGAAGCGGTCAGGTTTTAATTGTTTATCTATTGGTATTTGATAGAATCCATGATACCATGTATCTAAAAAAGATGTCCAGGACCTCCAGCAGAAAAATAGGCCCACAACATTAAAGATCCAGCAGTATATTTAACCTTGGGCATGGGGTACTTTTTATCCATGTGTGCACCAAACCCATCTGGTGGGTTTGCTGCCAAGAAGCTCTTTTTTTAGTTTCATCTGGCCATAGAAGCTGGTCCCTTTTGAAGTTCCAGTCGTGTCTGACAACTGAACATGCTGGAGATTGTTTCTGGATGAGAGCAGAGGATTTTTCTTGAAACCCTCCTGAACAACTTGTGGGGATGTAGGTGCTGTTTGGTAATTTTTTTAAGGCTTTCTGAGACTCAAGACTCAACTAATCTCTGCAATTCTCCAGCTGTGATCCTTGGAGAGTCTTTGGCCACTCAAACTCTCCTCCTCGCCGCGCATTAGGACGATTTAGACACTCGTCCTCTTCCAGGCAGATTTGTAACATCTTTAGTTGATTGGAACTTCTTAATTATTGCCCTGATAGTGGAAATGGGGATTTTCAGTGTGCTCGCTTTTTTCTTACAGCCACTTTATATTTTGTGAAGCTCAACAATCTTTTGCTGCACATCAGAACTATATTTGTTCTCATTGTGATGAATGATTAAGGGAATTTGGCCTTTGTGTTTCCTCATGTTTGCACTCCTGTGGAACAGGAAGTCATGGCTGGACTGGAATGCAGATGTATTTTCAAGGGTGCCAATAATTGTGGAGGCTACTGTAAATGTTGTCATATCATTTGCAAAGTTTCATGTGTTACTTAATGAAATCAGAAACCATGGTATGATATAACACATTTTAATTTATACAGATCAAAAGTTTCTTTAGTACATTTCTGGCAAAATATTCAGATATATACACTAGTTTTGGGTCATTAAGATTTATTAATACTTTTAATCAGCTAGGAAGCATTTAAAATAAATAAAAAAATTAGTTATGTTACAAAAGATTTATTTATTTATATAAATGCTGTTCTTTTGAACATTTTATTAATCAAAAAAATGTATCACACTGTTCACAAAAATAATAAGCAGCATAACTGTTTTCAACATTGATAATAATAAGAGCATCAAATCAGCATATTAGAATGATTTCTGAAGGATCATGTGACACTGAAGACTGGAGTAATGATGCTGAAAATTCAGCTTTGATCACAGGAATAAATTACATTTTAAATACAAAAGTGTTATTTAAAATTGTAATATGTTTCACATTACTGTATTTTTTATCAAATAAATGCAGCTTTGGTGAGCAGCATAAGAAACAAAGACAAAAAATCGTATGCATAGTGCAGTTCTTCACTAGGATTTCAGCTATTAAATTTAAAAATTAAATGTAGGAAAATGTATTGTCATACACAAAACCTTTAAAATACCAAAGACCCAAAATGCCTGTTGATGGAAGTTCATCATCTTTTTATTTCGACTTTAAAGGTGTGGGAAATGCAACCTCTTGCGTGGTGAATGACAGAATCTATGTAACTGGAGGGCATTATGGGTACAGAGGAACCTGCACTTACGAGAAGATTCAGACTTACCGGCCAGATATCAATGAGTGGAGCATCACAACGATATGTCCACATCCTGGTGAGCCACCTACGTTTTGTATTAAATGAGCCAAAATGTAATCTCCACCATAGGCTATAAGGCATTTTCCTAACAGAAATGAGTCCATCTGTTTTCTCTCATAATGGTGTACCTGCCCATCTTCACCATCCCTTATCATTGAAAACTCTTTACTTTCAGAGTACGGTCTTTGCTCGGTCTCCTTAAACAATAAGCTTTATCTGGTCGGCGGTCAGACCACCATCACAGATTGCTACGACCCCGAGCAAAATGAATGGAGACAGATGTGTGCGATGAAGGAGAGAAGGATGGAGTGTGGATCGGCCGTTATAAATGGCTGCATCTATGTAGCAGGAGGGTATTCGTACTCTAAGGGGACGTATCTGCAGAGTATAGAGAGGTACGACCCTGAGATAGACTGCTGGGAGATTGTGGGGAACCTCCCATCGGCCGCACGCTCACACGGCTGCGTTTGTGTGTTCAGCGTGTGAAATCACTACACCATCACAATCATATCCAGTGGGGTCTAAAAGTCTGAGACCACATTTATTTGTTTAAACCTGGAAATAAATAGTGTTAATGCCATAAAATGAATACGCAATAGATCAGGTGCTGAATTTCTAGGTCACAAATCATATTCAGGATTCCATACTTTTCCACACTCCTCTGTGGATTTTTCAGACCATATTTAAAGAGTTAATTTACCCAAAAATGAAAATTCTGTCATTAATTACTCACCATCGAGTCGTAAGACTTTTGTTCATCTTCAGAAAACAAATGAAGACTTGCTACTGCCAATACATACAAGACACACTGCTGTGAGCAAGTAAGACATGCTGCTGCTGTACAATATAGCATATATGAATTACCCATAGCAGATCTATACAGGTGGAGCTGGGGAAGGTGGAGGGTTTCTGAAAGCATGCTGCAAACTGCTACGGCAAACGCTGACCAGGTATTTGAAGGTTGAGCAGCGAGCTCATTGGCTGCTGATACAGCAGGAACCAATCAGCTGTGCCTAATAGAGAATGAAGTGCCATCTAGAGTTTCATGACAGAACTTTATATTTTTAGAAATTATTATTTTTATATTTTAGACAACAAAATAAGGGCAATAATATGGAAACGCAAATATTTCTCCATACTTATCCAGACCTGGAAATGACTAAAATCAAACTCCATACTTTTCTATGCTACGTAGGAACCCTGCAAATTTGTTACATTGATCATTTGAATTTTTGTACAGACGGTCAGAAGTTCTTGCTTCCTCTTCCTCTTTGGATAATCTCAAATTATACTGGAGATCATGATCATCAAATTTTGTTCATGTCAGCTCCAAAAGGGAGAAAACCAATTAAGAATTTGGAAACTCGTGTACATTTTCAGTTTCGATTTATCACTTGAATTCTTACCCTGAGAATCTGAGACTTTTGAACCCCACTATACATAATTCTTAACTGGTGAATGATGATGTCAGTATGATATTATATTTGTTCAACATGTGAAGTCACTGATAATGTGTGAGAAACAGTTAGGCCCTGTCCCAAATGGCACACTCCTATGCACTTTCAGTCTTGTGGACTTACATTGGCTGCCGTGTGTGTGTGTCCGTTAAGTCCACGAGACCTTAGGGTGTCCCATTTGTCAATTTTAGGCTTCAGAAGGGTCACGAGTGCCCCCTTTGCGGTCGATATGCGCCCTTGATGCACACTTTTGCGAGCTCCGCGGCACACTACTTCTTATCAGTCGATACGTCACAGACTCGTAGGAAGACGGTGAGTGTTTAGGGAGCCATTTGGGACAGGGCGTTTGTCTGTTATCTGTCCTGGAAGATAAAGGGTTGTTTCTAAATATACACTGAACAGCACAATCAGTTACAGCACATCACTTTTTGCACAGTGACTTTTTAGTATTTTGCAACAAAAAACTAAACTCTATTGGTATTTTAAACTTGATTTAAGTGTATTTATTCCTTAATCAGTATTTATTTAGATGATTTTGTATTTGTAATATAATTGTGAACCCAGGATTTTAACAAAAAAAATGTGTGATGTGTAATTTATTGTTTTTAGTTATTGTGATGATGTGTATGCTGCCAAAAATGTGAAAAGCACAAATTTGAATAAAGTTCCAACAATAGTGTTTCTACAGTAGTGCTGGTATTTCTGTGGTATCCACCCAAAAATGATACAGTATGTTAAATTTATAAAATTTATTTTGTACAACAGTGAAAAACACTACTAAAATGTTGCAAAGCAACACAAACTCCTTTTCCGCCAAACACTTTATGTTGGAGTGAATCGAATGAAGTCCACTTGAATATCAACCTACAATAATCAGATACAAAATTATATAAGCAGTTTATCATGGTAAAGTCTGAAAAAAAAAGTGACTACATGTTGCCAGTGGCAATGCAAAATATGAAAATGAAACTGTTCTCAACTCAACAAGTTTGCAGCAAAACATGGACTTACCGACTTCTTTTTGTGGAACTTATAAGATGCTGGCAGGTCATATCTGAGCTCTGTGAGGGACACAACAACAGTTCACATCATATTATGACAAACTATAAAGCTTATTACAACTTACAGGTAGTGCATGAACTCCTGCTTGCAATAAAACAATAAAACTTTTCAAAGGTTTGGAATTAGTAAGATTTTTTTTTTTATGTTTTTGAAAAAAGTCTCTTCTGCTCACCAAGGCTGCATTTACTTGATCAAATATACAGTAAAAACAGTAATATTGTGAAATATGATTACAATTTAAAATAACTGTTTTCTATTTGAATACATTTTAAAATGCAATTCATTCATATTACAGCAAAGCTGAATTTTCAGCATCATTACTGCAGTCTTCAGTGTCACATGATCCTTCAGAAATCATTCTAATATGCTGATCTGCTGCTCAAGAAACATTTCTTATTATTATCAATGTTGAAAACAGTTGTGCTGCTTAATATTTTTGTGAAAACCATGATACATTTTTCCCAAGATTCTTCTTTTAAAAATTGAAAAGAATTGTTTATTTGAAAAAATCTAAGTGTTTACTGTCACTTTTGATCCATTTAATGCATCCTTGATGAATAAAAGTAATAATTTCTTTCAAATGAAGTCTTTCTGACTCAGTACTATGTCGTATGTTTATAGGTGTAGTACAATTTACCTGCAATGACTTCCATTTTCACTTTCCAGTCATTTGCTTTCTTCTGAATGTGCTGAACAAAAATGCAATTCAATTGTAAGTATAGAGTATAGAGTTGAAGCTGTGAAATTATGATATAACGGGATAACTTACATCTCGTGTTGAGGTCTTGTGTAGGGAATACACTGCCGTACTTGCCATGGAAATCGCTGTCCGCAGGAACTGCATGTCAATACCTAAGGTTGAAGACATGGATATATAAGTTAAAGTGAAATCAAGCATTGCATGTTGAGGTTAAAGCTGACCCTTACCCTGGTTGTGCTTCGTGCCAAATGGAGGGTTCATGATGACCGTGTCAAACTTCTTGGCGTAAGAGGATCCGATAGCGCACACGTCACATTGGACCACGTCAATGTTTGACAATTCAAAGTCCTCAACATTTCCTTTGAATATATCCAAGGCGTCTTCGTCGATGTCAAATCCGACACACAGTCTTGTAAGAAAAGATTAAGGTTATGTTGATTCATTTCATTTTTAAAACGAGTGTAATTTTAGGCCATGGATAGAAGGATGAAGTTGGTCTTACCCAGCATCAAGGACGGCAGCTCCTATAGACAGCACTCCACATCCACAGCCCAGGTCTGCAACTAGTTTATTCTGTATGTCATCAAATGTGTTGTGGATGGTGTACAACATACAGCCTACAGACAAAAGACAGGGACAATTCAGGGTTTAAAAGTCATAATCATGATTTCAACAATGACGTGAATGCTTTTTACAAGTTGTCATCACGTAATTACGGTAATTCTGACATCGTGTGAACCACCTTATGTCACACAGTTGTCACATGACCCAATTATGTGCATATTTCATTTAGTGAGTGGCTTCTTATGCAAGCGCGTTTCAGTCACAGAAAAAAAAAGGTAATTGCAACTTTTTATCTTGTAGAATTTAGCTTGTAACACACAATTATGTCTAAAAAGGTCAGAATTATGTGTTATAATTGTGTGAATTGTATTATAAATGTGCAATTCTGAGAAAGACTTGAGAAACGTTAACTCAAAATTGTGAGATATAAATTCAGAATTGCAAAAATTAAGTCAGAATTGTGTTATTTTAAGTAATTCTGAATTGTGAGATAAAAAGTTGCAATTACCTTTTTTAAAATTTTTATCCCACAGCAGAAGCAGGTTTCTATTTGTCATCTTGCATATAAACATTGTAAATTTCCAATCTTTACACAATTTTATGTAAAAAATGTTTTAAATGTTTTTTTAATGTAACATATATCCGAGTAAAATTGCTTCTCGAACAAGAAAAAATTTAGGGAGGTACTTGATTTTATCCATCGGGAAGTGATTGAATCACTGTGGTTCGCTATTGCTGTGCACGTCCCGGATGACCTATACTTCTGGTGATATTCTGAAGTGTGCATATGATGGACACTTTACTATCCCATGAGGCCACGGGAGATGATTTGCGGATGCCAATGAAGCAACGCAACTGACACTGGTAGGTCACATGATAATGACAACATGGCGGATGTAGTACATTCATAGTAAACACATTAATACTAAATACTATATAGACCATACCTTTGTGAGGGAAAGATAACCTTGCTTCCCAAAGGACTCAGCGTTAAGTGGAGCTGAGAGTTTTGTTCTCATGCGTTACATTGATGCGCTCTCGACATTTGTTATTAAAATAACCATAGAAACTGATAGTTGCAATCACTTTTTTATTGGTTAAAATTAATGGAGAATATCTCGTGTTTTTCCGTGGCTGCTCAAGCCCTCAGGATCTGCGCTTATGGTTTCATAAACAAGGCCCAGTTCTATGCTGGATTTACAGATCGTTTGAAACTGAGAGATGGAGCGGTCACAGCGATAATGATCCCCGTCATGAGTCGGAACCGCAGGTGGTGAGTAAAACTACATCAAATGTCTTTTTTGTTGGCAATAGGCACCTAAGTGCATATAATGTAAACAACACAAATTTATTATTCATCATTCATACACTATATTCATTATAGTGATTGAAAAGTTATCCATAATGCAATGGTGTATTGTGTGTTTAAATGCAGTTATTTAGCCGACCACTGAGAGCTTGCAGACGATCTCTACACAAAAGCTGTGCGTACTCGTGACTCTTTACCTCCGCTCACACGGCACGCCTCCAGGCGCTCGGCAGTTTTCGGAAAGACTCGGTACAGAGTATTAGGGCTGTGTTGAAAAAATCGATTCACCAATTCTGAATCGATTTTCATATTAATTTCTAAAGATCGATCCGTAACTCAGAGGATCGATTTAATAATAGGCCTACATTTTCCCCGTGAATTTTAATTTGCCGCGTCATTGAATTCACGCATGCGCGCGAGGTGGAAGGACATTTTGCACCGCAGCACTGTATGAATGATAATCTGCTTTCATTTAATTTTTCCTTTGTTATTCAAAATATTCTCAAATTTGTTGACTATAGCATGAAATATCTAATATTCCGATTGACAAATATGTGCAAGTGGATGTGTTTTGCTGTTTAAACACCTTTATAACGATCATGTTAGTTGAGCCATATGCGCAATGGGCGCCGCCATGTTAGTTTGCGCCGCACAGAGAATCGGATCTGTTGGATCTACAACCCGTGAATTTATCCACTTCTCCCGAAATACATGAAAGTAAGTGAGTCGGTGAACTGGGGAAGAATAGAGTAAGCTTTAAAGTTACTTTCACAATGTGTGTCTGATATGAATAAAACGTGTCGTCTAATTATAATGGAAAGGGTTGTTATTTCCGCTTCTATAGACATCATTGTGTATTTTACAAACTCTAAATATATTGTTTTGTTAGTACTCGTGTGTATTTAAATGTCTGAAATCTACAATAAACATTATTTGGTTGAAAACACTGCATATATGTAATATATGAAAACCGCTGCGCGCGTCCGTCTCTGGTTTAGCGCCAGCCAAAGCACGCACGCACATTTGAATTTGGCTGTTGATCACGCGATGCACTGAACGTTCTAATCACACCGGTGTGATCGTACGCTCCTGGGGCCAGACAAGACTGATCACACCGGTGTGATCGTACTCTAGCCAGTAACCAAATGTGTTCTAAATGTTGATCATTAAAATAAAAAATAAAGGTGCATTTACATCTTAATGTCAATTCTTAATGTCATTTTTAATAATACATCAGGTTCGCGTCTAAATAATTGGTCTACTGCTGCTGATATACCTCTGCGTCCTCTGTCGTCTACACCAGTGCAAGTTTGTGAAAGCAGTTGTATCAACACTCTGGAAGGGGGATTGTTCTTTACAACCATCAATACTCCATTAATTTGCAGTTGAATGTCTATAATAATAGTATCAATATGTTGCATAACTACAGTCCTGTAATTCAGGTAACAGCTGGAAAAAAATGCTTTCTTCAAAAACACTTATCTAAATCTCGAAGATCGGATCGGATCGGATCAGATCGGATCGGATCGAATCGAATAATGATAATCGATTCAAGATCTTGAGAATCGGAATCGAATCGATTCTTGAAATTTGAATCGAAACCCAGCCCTACAGAGTATGTATCTTTAATAAATATGATAAAACTAAAGACTTTTTGGAGATGTGAAGGATGCACAACTACTCTATAGGTACACAAGATTAACATGAGATTGGCAGAAACTGTGTGTAAACATTACGAGGGCATGTGAATAATAATAATAGTAATAAAAAGTAATGGTGTGCACAGATAATGCAATATTAATGCAATATTCCATAAAAAAATAGGAATTGTCCTTTTGATTTCATGGTGACTTTAAGACAAATGTACTGAATTGTGGTATACAGTACCTAGCGCAGTATTTCAGATATAGAAGACAGAAAATTTGCACAGTAATTACCACATGAATAGTAAGAAAACGAGTACGGGTCAATGCCATCATGACCTGCATATTTTTGTGTCCAAGTGGATTATTTCCTTTTAAATTAATTTGATAAATGCATGACATATCAATTCTATAAAGTCTATTTAGTTTAAATTCTTAAATTTTTAGTACATTTAAATAATACATATCATTTTATGTTTTGTTATCTTAAACCCCCAAAATGTCAGGTGGTGCAACTTTCAGAACAAATGAAAACAGACTAAAAAAACTAGTTAAAATGGTGTCTTAAAGGATTAGTTCACTTTCAAATAAACTTTTCCTGATAATTTACTCACCCCCATGCCATTCAAGATGTTCATGTCTTTCTTTCTTCAGTCGAAAAGAAATGAAGGTTTTTGATGAAAACATTCCAGGATTTTTCTCCTTATAGTGGACTTCAATGGACTCCAAATGGTTGAAGGTCAAAATTACAGTTTCAGTGCAGCTTCAAAGGGCTTTAAACGATACCAGACGAGGAATAAGGGTCTTATCTAGTGAAATAATTGGTCATTTTTGAAAAAAATACAACTGTATATGCAGAAATGGTCGCCTTGTACGTGCTTCTGCTTTCTGTATTCTTCAAAAAACTTACGCCGTATTTCCTATTCAACTTACGGAACGAACGTAGCGTCAGTTCCATTTTTTCCGTAAGTAGAAAAGGGAAGGCGTAGGACATACGGCATAAGCTTTTTGAAGAATACGGAAGTGCAAGATGATAACTGAACATCTTGAACAACATAAGACCCTTATTCCTCGTCTAATATCGTTTAAAGCCCTTTGAAGCTGCACTGAAACTATAATTTTGACCTTCAAGCGTTTGGAGTCCATTGAAGTCCACTATAAGGAGAAAAATCCTGGAATGTTTTCATCAAAAACCTTAATTTTTTTTCGACTGAAGAAAGACATGAACATCTTGGATGACATGAGGGTGAGTAAATTATCAGGAAAATTTTAATTGAAAGTGAACTAATCCTTTAATAATAAAAAATTAAAAACTAAATACTAAGACATCATTTTAGGTTTGAAACCTAAGATAATTGAACATTTTTATATTTGTATAATCTCAAATGTCTTAAGGCAGAGTGAAAAGGTTTGTAGATCTCTCAAACACTGGTTATAAAACTGCTCATTTAAAGTATGGGTAGGTTGGTACACTTGTTTTCATGTCAGGTGGTACAACTACAGTATACATACATTGCATACAAGTATTTGGTTGTACAGCCTCACATAAAAACAATTAAAAAAATGAAGTTACACACTTAAACATACTTGTTGTTTAACAACTGAAACTTGTTTAAACACACTGTACATGACTCAAAAAAATATGCATTACATCAGTTTTGAAAAGATTTTTAAAAAACACATTTGGTGAAGATTTATTTGTCAGTGACCCACACTGCGAATATAGCCATGTTCTTTTCATGTTTCTGCACCTGACATTAGCAGACCACATCCATACATTCACAAAAACACACCGTACATTAATTAAAAGTGTCATTATTGAGTCTATATCATGCTCTATATAAAAATAAATAAATAACACTGACCAGCTATATGAGGGCTGGTGGGGTACTGCTCCAGGAGTATTTTGGGCTCCTCAAATCCATCCACCTGCTGAAGGCAGCTCTCCAGCTCTTTGAGCTTCATGTTTACATCAGATGATCAGCTAATCCAGCTCACATCAGCCTGTATTGATATATTTATGCGAATGTTAATCGGATGAAGAAGGTTGACTCTTAACTGAAGCGCCTAATGATGTCGTGACTGATGTGTCACAGGGATCTTACGATGTTTCCTATTAATATATGGTGATTTTCCTCAAAGTGGAGATTTCACACAGTGGATCGGATATGAAAACATGCAGCACCCTTCCTACATGTGTGTTTTCTTTTCTTCTTCTTCTTCTGCATGCTCATCTTGCCGGCCGAGCATCTTATCGCCATCTGCTGGATGATTGCTACCATGCGGCACAAAACATACATGATGAAACATTTCGAATGATACAAATATTTCCATAGCATCATTAATAACATTTTTAACATCAGGTATTTTATATGGTAGCATTCAAATCAAAGATATTAAAGAAAAATATTCACATATTAAGGAGGAAGAAGAAAAAATAACAGAAAACGGTATACATGTATGATAAAAAATAAAAAGAGGAGTCCTTGTAAGGTTTCCAAGTAAATCTTCAGCCTTGAAATGGGTGATATTGGGTATCCTTTCAGACCATTTGTGTATGTGAAACTTACCAAGTAATATTATAGGATTTAACATAAAAATGTGACTCTTGTCTATATATATATAGTCATAATAAAAAATAGCATCTCTTTTCTCTGTGTTAATTTTAATGCCACTTAAATAAATATTCCACATAAATCCAAAATAATTTAACATACATACATACAGTACATTAAAAAAGATCAGAAAGTTCAGTTTTATATCTTTTTAGGAACTATAATTTTAAAATGTGTTTCATTAACTTTATTATTGATACAGTATTTGTTATTATAAGTCCAAATCAATCTCCAATTAATATTCTCAAAATGGTTATTCCAAAAGTATTTATTACGCAATGCAATCAATCAAATGAAAAATGTATGATTGCATTTAATATCAATACCATGTAACAAGACCTCTTTTTAAAATGTTGATTGCTTCTGAGATGCTTTGCAAAAGTCTCAAAAAACCTGCTGGTATTGCAACGTGGCACAATCATCATATGTTGTTTTTATATCACATGATCATTATCAACGAAGCATAGGAAATTTATTTTAAATCATTTCACTTGCCATTTCCCCATATGCACACTTACTACATGAACAAAAAATATACTACATATTCAGGTGTTTCTTCTTTTTTCACTGCAGTCATGTTAACTATTTTATCAATATCTTTAGTACCTTTCTGGACCTTGAAAGTGGTGGTTAATTGCTGTCTATGGACAGCAAAAAAAAAAAAAAAACTCACTGATTTCATAAGAAATATCTTAATTTGCCACAAAGATGTGGAACGGCATGAGGGTAATTATTAATTAATGACAGAATTTTCATTTTTGGGTAAACTAACCCTTTAACATACTCAGAGTTTTCACTTTTCACTCCTCTCTCAAACGGGCCTCTTGAGTCCTCTTCAGTGGACATGTATGAAATCAATGCCCTGTTTTGATTAGAAACCCCATAACATTTTCCTGAGATGTTGATATGACAAACAACTTAAAATTACAGAATATTATCATATTTCCATAAGAGTGCATTTAAAATACCTAAATATCTTTAGCATCACTAAATAAATGTCAGTCATTTTTAAAGACCAAGAAGAAGTTGTCATAGTCAAACCTCCAAACATTTGGTATCTCTGAAAAGCCCTGAATGTCCTCTTGACAGGACACCCAGATTTAAAATCTAAAACTTAAGAGGTCAAGTTTGTTAACATTGGTTTATACATTTCAACCTATGCAGCCAGTGAGTACTACAGCCATATAGTGTCCATTGATATTTCATGTAATTGCTATTTTTATACCAACATATGTGACCAGATGTCACCAACATATGCCAAATGTTTGTGGTTATAGCTTACTGGAATGAATATTTAAAACATTTTTTTTTTTTTTTTTTGAAAACTTACATAAAAAATATATAGTAATTTTAGAGGTAAATAAAGGTAAAAAACAACATTGAACTGCATACATTTGAGTGTTTTTATTTTATTAAAGATAGTGTTATGACATTTATTTAAAGACATTTTGGGGATCACACCTGTGACATTCGTGCCCAAATTTGTCCACGAAGGACTCATTAAGGGCTTCTCTATGAAGGATGCTTAAGGCCAGAACACACCATGCCGACGCCGACGAACTAGTGGAGACGAAAGCAGACTGCGGGGTTGGCTCACGTCGCCGGCGTCTGTGTCCAAAGTTGCCCTGCCACACCAAACCGACGCTAAACAGCCGAGCAGCACGTCAGTTCTGCGCCTGCGTGAGATGAAATGCCTTTCCGAAACAGCAGGCTGATCAGATGGTCCGACGGATCGACAAGCTCCAACGCCGATTCAACATTTTGAATCGGCCGAAAAAAGGCCGATGAGGACGGTGTGGAACACACTGAGAAAACTTAGTTGGCCGACGAAGAAAAAGTGTCCGACGGCCGACCGTCAGCTTGGTGTGTTCCTGCCTTTAAAGGTTAAGCCACTACATCAACATTTCACATCATGAGGGTGGGGGAATGGATTCCGACAGCTGGATTGTTTGCAGTCAGATTCTGTTCCCCACAGGTTGGTTTCTTACACTATGTCTACACCAGACTGGGTATCCAGTTGTCTGCCTCGCGCTAAAAGCTGTCGACACTAAATACGACAAACCGACCGAAGCACTTAGACTACATCAGAAATAGAACGGGGAGTCCGTTTACTGTCGGGAATTTGTTGTGTCACGTCACATTGTCCTGTTTACGTCCGGTGTAGACACGGTGTTACATAATGAGGTTCTAATATTTATCAAACTGATGCTGGTTAAGCTCCACCCACTCACAGAATAGAATCAGCATCTAAGCCACTACATCAACATCTCTCATCATATAGGAGGGGGAGAGGATTCCGACAGCTGGATTGTTTGCCATCGGATTCTGTTCCCTCCATGTTGCTTACACAATGAGGCTTTAATATTTACCAAACTGATGCTGGTTAGTTGGTGCAGATAGCCTCGTGGGCAGCGCCAACATTTAGTGCTGTTGTGTTTCAGGTGATCTGAGTTCAAGTGCCTTTTCCTGATCAAGCCTTCCCCCCCACCCCCCTTCTTTCTCTCTCCTACTTTAATTCCTGTCTACATACTGTCCTGTCATAATAAAGGCAAAAACGCCAAAAATAAATCTTTAAACTGATGCTGGTTAAGCTCCACCCACACACAGCATCTTTTAAGCCGCCACTACATCAACATCTTTCATCATATAGGTGGGGGAGCGGATTCTGACAGCTGGATTGTTTGCTGTCAGATTCTGCCTCCCCCCCATGTTTCTTAAACAATGATGTTCTAAAATTTGTCAAACAGACACCGGTTAGTTGGCACCGATGGCCTCGTGGGCAGCATGCTGACATATAGTGCTGTCGTGCTTTGGGAGACCTGAGTTCAAGTCCTGGCTCATACAGATTTCCTGATCCCATCCCTCCTCTCTCTCCCACTTTGCTTTCTGTCTACATACTTTCCTATCATAATAAAAGGCAAAAATAAATCTTTAAAGTGATGTTGGTCACTAAAGTGATGTTGGTCACTAAAGTGATGTTGGTTTAAGCTCCATCCTCACACAGAATAGAATTAGCAACTTTTAAGCCACTACATCAACATCTCTAATCGAAAAAGTGGGGGAACGGATTCTGACAGCTGGATTGTTTGCCGTAGGATTCTGTTCCCCCCATGTATCTTACACAATGATGTTCTAATATTTATCAAACTGATGCTGGTTAGTTGGCACCGATAGCCTCGTGGGCAGCATGCTGACATATAGTGCTGTTGTGCTTTGGGAGACTGAGTTCATGTTCCGGCTCGTGCACTTTTCTCGATCGTATCCCTCTCTCTCTCATTTCGCTTCCTGCTACATAATAATCTATTATAATAAAAAGCAAAAACGGTTAAGCTCCATTCTCACACAGAATAGAATTAGCATATTTTAAGCCGCCACTACATCAACATCTCTCATCATATAGGTGGGGGAGCGGATTCTGACAGCTGGATTGTTTGCCGTCAGATTCTGTCCCCCCCATTTTTCTTAAACAATGATGTTCTAAAATTTGTCAAACAAATGCCGGTTAGTTGGTGCCGATAGCCTAGTGGGCAGCATGCTGACATATAGTGCTGTTGTGCTTTGGGAGACTGAGTTCATGTTCCGGCTCGTGCACTTTTCTTGATCGCATCCCTCTCTCTCTCATTTCGCTTCTTGCTACATAATACCCTATTATAATAAAAAAGCAAAAACGGTTAAGCTCCATTCTCACACAGAATAGAATTAGCATCTTTTAAGCCGCCACTACATCAACATCTCTCATCATATAGGTGGGGGAGCGGATTCTGACAGCTGGATTGTTTGCCGTCAGATTCTGTCCCCCCCATTTTTCTTAAACAATGATGTTCTTAAATTTGTCAAACAAATGCCGGTTAGTTGGTGCCGATAGCCTAGTGGGCAGCATGCTGACATATAGTGCTGTTGTGCTTTGGGAGACTGAGTTCATGTTCTGGCTCGTGCACTTTTCTTGATCGCATCCCTCTCTCTCTCATTTCGCTTCCTGCTACATAATACCCTATTATAATAAAAAAGCAAAAACGGTTAAGCTCCATTCTCACACAGAATAGAATTAGCATCTTTTAAGCTGCCACTACATCAACATCTCTCATCATATAGGTGGGGGAGCGGATTCTGACAGCTGGATTGTTTGCCGTCAGATTCTGTCCCCCCCATTTTTCTTAAACAATGATGTTCTAAAATTTGTCAAACAAATGCCGGTTAGTTGGTGCCGATAGCCTAGTGAGCAGCATGCTGACATATAGTGCTGTTGTGCTTTGGGAGACCTGAGTTCAAGTCCTGGCTCATACACATTTCCTGATCCCATCCCTCCTCTCTCTCCCACTTTGCTTTCTGTCTACATACTGTCCTATCATAATAAAGGGCAAAAATAAATCTTTAAAGAGATGTTGGTCACTAAAGTGATGTTGGTTTAAGCTCCATCCTCACACAGAATAGAATTAGCATCTTTTAAGCCACTACATCAACATCTCTAATCGAAAAAGTGGGGGAACGGATTCTGACAGCTGGATTGTTTGCCGTAGGATTCTGTTCCCATGTTTCTTACTGTTACAGATCCCTTGTTTCCCTGGACTCCATTTCCCAGAATCCTCCTGTTCTCCTCACCTGCACACACTTCCCTCGTCAGTTCCTCATCATCACGGATCACCTGCACCTGGACTCTATTGTTAGCACTCCTATATATTGCACTCACTCCCTTCACTCCTTGTCCGTTCTCTGTTTATGTTACCGTATGTTGGATGTACTCTGCCTTTGTGTTCATTAAAGTATTGTTTGATTGTGGAAATCCGTATCAGCCTCATCTCTACACCAGCATCCGTAACAGAAGAACGGACCAAAACTTGGGATTTCCACAGAGAAAAAAAAAAATGGAGACTTTCCCCAGCTCCCTGGATCCTGCTCCTCCATCGCCTCTCACCCTAACAGCCAGCGAACGCATTATCGGGCTCCTGCAGGTAGGACGTTCGCTGGAGAGGTATGTGGAGGAGTTCGTTGAGCTTGCTTACTTGTCTAACTGGCCCGACGCTCAGTTGATCTCCCTGTTTTTGGATGGATTGGATGACGACACTATCCGTTTTGATGAACCTGTTTTTTGTTTCTCCTTAAGCGATACTATCAATTTAATTTTGTGGTTGAATGGCTCCAAATTCTTGGTAGAAGAGGTTCAGGATCAGTGTTGTCGTCCGGTCCATCCAGAAACACGGTTGGCCGGGCCAGTTAGTCAACCTCCGGCTTCCTCCGCACACCTTTCCAGCGAACTCCCTGCCTGCCCCACACGGGACCCACAATCCTCAACTGGGTCCCGTAAGCGGAGGAGGAGGAAGCAAGCCGCTTCAGTATCTCCAGAGCCCGCTCCAGTATCTCCAGAGCCCGCTCCAGTGTCTCCAGAGCCCGCTCCAGTGTCTCCAGAGCCCGCTCCAGTGTCTCCAGAGCCCGCTCCAGTATCTCCAGAGCCCGCTCCAGTATCTCCAGAGCCAGCTCCAGTATCTCCAGAGCCAGCTCCAGTCCCCACAGAGCCAGCTCCAGTGCCTGTGGGGATTTTAATTGTATTTGAGGGGATGAAATGGCCCTCAACCCCAGTCTCCTCCGAGCCAAGTTCTCCAGTCTCCTCCGAGCCAAGTTCTCCAGTCTCCTCCGAGCCAAGTTCTCCAGTCTCCTCCGAGCCAAGTTCTCCAGTCTCCGCCGAGCAAGCAGCGCCAGTCTCCGCCGAGCAAGCAGCGCCAGTCTCCGCCGAGCAAGCAGCGCCAGTCTCCGCCGAGCAAGCAGCGCCAGTCTCCGCCGAGCAAGCAGCGCCAGTCTCCGCCGAGCAAGCAGCGCCAGTCTCCGCCGAGCAAAGTTCTCCAGTCTCCGCCGCCGAGCAAAGTTCTCCAGTCTCCGCCGCCGAGCAAAGTTCTCCAGTCTCCGCCGCCGAGCAAAGTTCTCCAGTCTCCGCCGCCGAGCAAAGTTCTCCAGTCTCCGCCGCCGAGCAAAGTTCTCCAGTCTCCGCCGCCGAGCAAAGTTCTCCAGTCTCCGCCGCCGAGCAAAGTTCTCCAGTCTCCGACGCCTACGAGCCCTCAGCTCCAGCCGCCGCCGCCGAGCCAGCCGCTCCAGCCGCCGCCGCCGAACCAACTGCTCCTATGAACTGTGTTTTTGAAACCTCCAGCCCAAAGACTGTTTCCCCTCCCTGCCTCCCTCTCCCGCCTCCGTCCATATGTCTCAGCACTGAACCTTCACCTCAAGCCCCCTCGCCCAGATCTCCACCTCGGACCTCTGGGCGATTACCTTCACCCCGGCTCCAACCTCCCTCTGCTCCACCGTTGTCCAGCAGTCCACCAGTGTCACCAGTCTCCATCCTGCCCCCGTTCACACCTTGTTCCTTCGTCGGCCTGCCCTCACTTCTGGACTGCACTCCTCCGTCTTCGCTCCGTCACTCCGTCCCTCAGCTCCAGGTGGCCTCCTCACTCTCCCCAGTGTTCACTTTGTTGTATGTCGTCTGTCTTACACTGCGGCCTTCTGGAGCACCGGCTGCGCTTCGGTCGGCGGAACCGCTGGTTCCGCCATCTCCCGCCGGTCCTTCTGCGCCGCCTGGGCACTACGGCATGAAGCCTTCGGTCCCTGACCCGCCATGGCGGTCTGCTGCACCTGACCCGCCATGTCTGCCCGCTGCACCTGACCCGCCATGTCTTCCCGCTGCATGTCTGCCCGCTGCACCTGACCCGCCATGGCTGCCCGCTGCACCTGACCCGCCATGGCTGCCTTCAGCCCCTGACCCGCCATGGCTGCCCACGGCTCCTGACCCGCCATGGCTGCCCACGGCTCCTGACCCCCCATGGCTGCCCACGGCTCCTGACCCCCCATGGCTGCCCATGGCTCCTGACCCGCCATGGTTTTTGGACCTGCCCTGGAGACCTCCACTCCAGTTTACTCCTCCCCCTGCTCCGGTGTGAGGTCTCCAGGGCGCCCGCCCCCCTCCCGGTTGTTACATCTACGGCGCGAGGACGCGCCTACCGGGAGGGGGAGGTACTGTTACAGATCCCTTGTTTCCCTGGACTCCATTTCCCAGAATCCTCCTGTTCTCCTCACCTGCACACACTTCCCTCGTCAGTTCCTCATCATCACGGATCACCTGCACCTGGACTCTATTGTTAGCACTCCTATATATTGCACTCACTCCCTTCACTCCTTGTCCGTTCTCTGTTTATGTTACCGTATGTTGGATGTACTCTGCCTTTGTGTTCATTAAAGTATTGTTTGATTGTGGAAATCCGTATCAGCCTCATCTCTACACCAGCATCCGTAACACTTACACAATGAGGTTCTAATATTTATAAAACTGATGCTAGTTAGGTGGAGCCGATAGCCTCATGGGCAGCATGCTGACATATAGTGCCATTGTGCTTTGAGAGACTGAGTTCATGTTCCGGCTCGTGCACTTTTCTTGATCGCATCCCTTTCTCTCCCATTTCGCTTCCTGTCTACATAATGTCCTATTATAATAAAAAGCAAAAACACCAAAAATAAATCTTTAAACTGATGCTGGTTAAGCTCCATTCTCACACAGAATAGAACAGCATCTTTTAAGCCACTACATCAACATCTCTCATCATATAGGTGGGGGAGCAGATTCTGACAGCTGGATTGTTTGCCATCAGATTCTGTCCCCCCCCATGTTTCTTACACAACGATGTTCTAAAATTTGTCAAACAGACGCCGGTTAGTTGGCGCCGATAGCCTCGTGGGCAGCATGCTGACATAAAGTGCTGTTGTGCTTTGGGAGACTGAGTTCATGTTCATGTTGCACTTTTCTTGATCGCATCCCTCTTTCTCTCATTTCGCTTCCTGTCTACATAATACCCTATTATAATAAAAAGCAAAAATGGTTAAGCTCCATCCTCACACAGAATAGAATTAGCATCTTTTAAGCTGCCACTACATCAACATCTCTCATCATATAGGTGGGGGAACGGATTCTGACAGCTGGATTGTTTGCCGTCAGATTCTGCCCCCCCCCCATGTTTCTTACACAATGATGTTCTAAAATTTGTCAAACAGACGCTGGTTAGTTGGCACCGATAGCCTCGTGGGCAGCATGCTGACATAAAGTGCTGTTGTGCTTTGGGAGACTGAGTTCATGTTCATGTTGCACTTTTCTTGATCGCATCCCTCTTTCTCTCATTTCGCTTCCTGTCTACATAATACCCTATTATAATAAAAAGCAAAAATGGTTAAGCTCCATCCTCACACAGAATAGAATTAGCATCTTTTAAGCTGCCACTACATCAACATCTCTCATCATATAGGTGGGGGAGCAGATTCTGACAGCTGGATTGTTTGCCATCAGATTCTGTCCCCCCCCATTTTTCTTAAACAATGATGTTCTAAAATTTGTCAAACAGACGCCGGTTAGTTGGCACCGATAGCCTCGTGGGCAGCATGCTGACATATAGGGATGCACCGAAATGAAATTCTTGGCCGAAGCCGAAGCCGAATAATAATGAAATGCTTGGCCGAAGGCCGAAGGCCGAATACCGAACGCGGTGTTTCGCATTTTTTCCATTTATTTTGCCAATTTTTTCACCATTACAATAATTAAATAGTAAAAATTTGCTTTTTACTATTTTGTGTTGCTTTTCAGATAAATAAATCAAATAACAAAAATACAATTTCAAAATATTTATTTAACACTGAACATTTTTGAACATTCCAGCAAATAGTATACAAACAAAGCACAATATAACTTAAAATAAATAAATTAGTAAAAAAAAAAAAAAAAAAATTCAGCCATCTTTGAAGCCCCCCTTCTTGAATAGCCTATGTTAGGCCTATAACTGACTGCTGAAAGAATGTAACTCTGTATGTCTACAACAACAAATGTGCATTGAATAGTGCAAAAAATGTGGATGAACCCACAACAAATGAATAACTGTCCTAGACATAAGCCTACTTAGCCTACTTCTTCAGGAAAAGTGGCAGGTTCTTCTTTATGAAAAGTAGCTTCTCTGCTTTCTCACATGAAAGTCGGTTCCTCTTCTCATCGATGACATGAGATGCAGCACTAAACAGTCTCTCACTGTCGGTGCTTGTGCATGGAGCAGACAAGTACCTGCAGAATAGTTGAAAATTTTATTGCAGTTTTCTGACAGTTGCTCATTTCAAAACGAACAATGTCTTCAAGATAATGAAATGGTTGAAACCTAGTGTAGGCCTACTATTTTACTACACTGAAAATAAATTTTCACAAAATACAATATAAAATATAGGTAGTAACACTTTACAATGTTTGTTAACATTATTGCATTAACTAACAATGAGCAATACATTTGTTATGGTATTTATTAATCTTCGTTAATGTAAGATAATAAAAAAATATTTAGTTCATGTTAGTATAAGTGCATTAACAATTTTAACAAATAGGCCTACCACTTTTGATACTTTTAATTCAAAAATTACAAATGTGATACTTAATTTTAATACTGTATTAGTAAATGTTTATATTTATATTAAGATTAATAAATGCTTTTAATAAGGGTTTTTCATTGTTAGTTAATGTTAAAAATAGAAACTACTTATAAAGTGTTACCATAATCCAAAATATAAATAAAATCTTAAATTAATTTCCCATACAAGTAGCCTACCTGCGTGCCATCTGCGCCAGGTCGGGAAAGCGGCCTTGATTGGTCCTCCAAAATTCGAGAGGGTTATTGCTCCTGGGGATGGGGACTTCTGAGAGATACCCATCTAACTGTTGAGCGGTCGAGCTTGTCCTCTGTCTTGCAAATGGGTTATTCTCTTGGAGGATCTCATCGAACATGTCAGACAGCGAGACTGTGCGCGGCTCATCTGTAGTACGAGCCCGTTTACTCTCTGCGCTGTTTTCATCTCCTGCGCTGTGCATCACCTGACCGTCTCCATCACCTAGCGGCTTTCCCAAATCCAACTCGGCCTGGATCATTTCTCGTGTGCGAATCTTTTTCCCCACATCCAAGTAATGATCTTTATATCTTGGATCAAGCACAGTCGCGATGCAGTACAGGGGTTCTGAGTCCGCCTGACTAAATCGTGTGCTGACAGCTTCTAAGAGCGCACTTTTAGTCGTTTTCACTCCGTGGTCTGTTTCAGCCTCTTTGTTTAAAAGACGCTTTAGTGCTGCAAGTAAGGGTATGACGTCTGCCACAGATGCATCAGATGAGCTTATCTCTTTTGTTATCTGCTCAAAGGGGGCGAGAAGAGAGAGAACGTTCTCGATTAACACCCACTGGTATGCGGTGAATGTCGCGGGCAGGTCATGATCTGCTATGTATGTAGCCAAGACTCGCTTTTGCGCAAAAAGGCTTTCCAGCATATAATATGTACTGTTCCACCTTGTGCTCACATCTTGTTGGAAACGTTTTTGTGGCATTCCGAACTGTTCTTGGATAGATTGTAGGCGCGCATAGGCAAGCGGTGAATGTTTAAAATGGCCAACAATTTTCCTGCCTATCGCTATCACATCTGCTATACTGCGCTGACTCAACAATCCCTCGTTGACCGCCAGTTGAATTGTGTGTGCCATACACCGTATTCCTTTCAGATTGCTATCTTCCATGGCTTTAGCCATATTTCTTGCGTTGTCACTGACTACCGCATGCACTTTAGATCGGTCGATACGCCAAGTGTCAAACATGTTGGCGAACGCCTCAGATATGGCTACAGCTGTATGGGACCCTCTAAACTCTTGTGAGTGAAGCACAATCTTTTGTAGCTTGAAATCTTTGTCGATCCACTGCGCAGTTAAACTCAGCATACTAGTGGGGCTCACATCCGAGCTCCAAATATCAGTCGTGAAGCTGAGGGCTGCAATATCTGTAGCCAAAAGCTCATGGACGTTAGTTGAAACGACGTTATACATCTCAGGTAAGCACACGTCTGAGAAATGCCGTCTACTAGGGATGGTGTAACGGGGCTCAATATGGTCTATAAGCCTGCGAAATCCAACATCCTCTACAACAGAGAATGGTTGATCATCCAATGCGATGAATTCCATTATCCTTTTAGTAATACCTTTAGCTTTGGCACTGTCATTGGCAAACTTTTTTGACTTTTCTAAGAAGTCAGCCACAGATGGAGTGGGTGTCCTAGGACTGGGAGCTACTTTTCTTTTCGCTGCTGCTGTTGCCGTTGCCGCCGCCGTGTCTTTCTCGTACTCTGCATGATGTTCAGGGTGTCTTGATTTTAAATGATAAATTAAACTTGAAGTGCTGTACGTTTTTGCAGATGCACCCCCTCTGGATAATTCAGCAGAACAATGTCTGCAAACGGCCGTTTTTGCCTCTTTCTCTGACACTTTAAAGTGCTTCCACACTGCTGACATGTTTGCTGCATAAAGCGCGCGCCTCTCACTCTACGCGGGTTATTTGATTGCGTCATTAACGTCATTGTTCGGCAAAATTTATTCGGCCTTTTTACTTATTCGGCCGAATACCGAAAGTGCTTTTTTTGGCTATTTTCGGCCGAATAATTTCGGTTGCCGAACATTCGGTGCATCCCTACTGACATATAGTGCTGTTGTGCTTTGGGAGACTGAGTTCATGTTCCGGCTCGTGCACTTTTCTTGATCGCATCTCTCTCTCTCTCATTTTGCTTCCTGCTACATAATACCCTATTATAATAAAAAGCAAAAACGGTTAAGCTCCATTCTCACACAGAATAGAATTAGCATCTTTTAAGCCACCACTACATCAACATCTCTCATCATATAGGTGGGGGAGCAGATTCTGACAGCTGGATTGTTTGCCGTCAGATTCTGTCCCCCCCATTTTTCTTAAACTATGATGTTCTAAAATTTGTCAAACAAATGCCGGTTAGTTGGCACCGATAGCCTCGTGGGCAGCATGCTGACATATAGTGCTGTTGTGCTTTGGGAAACCTGAGTTCAAGTCCTGGCTCATACACATTTTCTGATCCCATCCCCCCTCTCTCTCCCACTTCCTGTCTACATACTGTCCTATAATAATAAATGCCAAAAATAAATCTTTAAATTGATGCTGTTTAAGCTCCACCCACACACAGAATAGAAATAGCATCTTTTAAGGCACTACATCAACATCTCTCATCATATAGGTGGGGGAGCGGATTCTGACAGCTGGATTGTTTGCTGCCGGAATCTGTTCCCCCCCATGTTTCTTACACAATGATGTTCTAAAATTTGTCAAACAGGTGCCGGTTAGTTGGCACCGATAGCCTAGTGGGCAGCATGCTGACATAAAGTGCTGTTGTGCTTTGAGAGACTGAGTTCATGTTCCAGCTTGTGCACTTTTCTTGATCGCATCCCTCTCTCTCTCATTTCGCTTCCTGTCTACATAATACCCTATTATAATAAAAAGCAAAAATGGTTAAGCTCCATCCTCACACAGAATAGAATTAGCATCTTTTA
The DNA here is from genome assembly GCA_036281575.1 of Ancherythroculter nigrocauda. NCBI lineage: Eukaryota > Metazoa > Chordata > Actinopteri > Cypriniformes > Xenocyprididae > Ancherythroculter > Ancherythroculter nigrocauda. Next base: position 41,660,606 of record VTFQ01000006.1, on the reverse strand, counting down.
AGCTGCCACTACATTAACATCTCTCATTATATAGGTGGGGGAACGGATTCTGACAGCTGGATTGTTTGCCGTCAGATTCTGTTCCCCCTATGTTTCTTACAAGATGAGGTTCTAATATTTATCAAACTGATGCGGGTGGGTTGGTGCCGATAGCCTCGTGGGAAGGGTGCTGACATATTGCGCCATTGTGCTTTGGGCAAACCAAGTTCAAGTCCCGGCTTGTGTACTTTTCCTGATCCCGTCCCCCTTTCTCTCTCCTACTTTGCTTCCTGTCTACATACTGTCCTATCATAATAAAAGGCAAAAATAAATCTTTAAAATTATGCTGGTTAAGCTCCATCCTCACACAGAATAGAATTAGCATCTTTTAAGCCACTACATCAACATCTCTCATCATATAGTTGGGGGAACGGATTCTGACAGCTGGACTGTTTGCTTTCGGGTTCTGTTCCCCCCATGTTTCTTACACGATGAGGTTCTAATATTTCTCAAACTGATGCTGGTTAGGTGGAGCCGATAGCCTCATGGGCAGCATGCTGACATATAGTGCTGTTGTGCTTTGGGAGGCTGAGTTCATGTTCCGGCTTGTGCACTTTTCTTGATCGCATCCCTCCCATTTCACTTCATGTCTACATACTGCCCTATTATGATAAAAAGCAAAAACGCCAAAAATAAATCTTTAAACTAATGAAATGGTTAGGCTCCATTCTCAGAATAGAATCAGCATTTTTAAGCCACTACATCAACATCTCTAATCGAACAGGTGGGGGAACGTATTCCAACAGCTGGACTGTTTGCCGTTGGATTGTGTTCCCCCAATGGTTCTTGCACAATGAGGTTCTAATATTTATCACACTGATGCTGGTTGGTTGGCGCAGATAACCTTATGGGAAGTGTGCTGAGATATTGCACCATTGTGCTTTGGGCAAACCGAGTTCAAGTCCCGGCTCATAGACTTTTCCAGATCCCGTCCCCCTTTCTCTTTCCCACTTCACTTCCTGTTTACAAACTGTCCTGTCATAATAAAAGGCAAAAATGAAAAAAATAAATCTTTAAACTGATGCTGGTTAAGCTCCACCTACACACAGAATAGAAGTCACTACATCATCATCTCTCATCATATTGGTGGGGGAACTGACTCTTACAGCTGGATTGTTTGCCGTCGGATTCTCTTCCCCCCATGTTTCTTAAACAATGATGTTATAATATTTATCGAACATACCATTATAATCAGTGTGGCTCTGTGGCTACAGAAATATTTTGTCCTATGTGGGGTCGATGTCCGATCTTTTTTCTATGGGAATGCAAGAAATGAATATGTTATTTGACTGGATGTTAACAAGGATTACATAATGCGATCCAGTGATCAATGCAATTAGTAAACAAAGTCCCACACAACATACCTATGAATGTCTTGTAGTGGGATTTCAGTTCCACTTAATATTAGTAGGCCTCACAAGTGTTTTGCAAAACAATATTAACACAATAAGTACAGTGTTCTTATTTTTTGATGCAAGTACATAGTAGTTAATGGCCACCTAATATAAAGTGGGACCGGGATTTGTTGAAATGGTCAGTGCAGAAATATGAAACCCACAAATTAAACAAAATGCTTCAAAAACAGCTTGATTTGTGTGAATTCACCAAAACAGAAGCAAGTAATGCTCTCTCTGTCAGGATGTTGCTATTTTTCCTCCACAGCTTTCTGATCTATAGTGGGAAAATAATTCAACAAAGTGATGTTGGTATATGCAGAACAAACTCCTGTAAACAAACATTATTTTGTGACAAAGTGATGTTGGTATATGCAGAACAAACCCCAGTAAACACAACATTATTTTGTACATTTTTTTTTTCTTAATTTGCTCACACCTTTGGATCAGAGGTCAAATGATTAAGAGTTATTTCCATCATCCTCGGTGTCGCTCCTAGAGTCCAGTCAAATATGTTATTTGACTGGTTCACATTCTGTCATCCTCGTTAACATCAAGTGATCAATGTAATTAGTAAATAAAGTCCCACACAACATACCTATGAATGTCTTATAGTGGGATTTCATGAAATGGTCCGTTGCCACTGAGCCACACTGATTATAAAGGTAAGTATCATAGACAATCAGCAAAAGTCAGCAAAAGCCAAACGTCCATCATCTCAACCTTCTCTAGGAAAACTATGAGAGAAAAGGACACGACTGGGTAAAGAAACTGCTAGAAATATGAAATGCTTCAAATTTACCAACACAGAAGCAAGTAATTCTCTGTCAGGATGTTGCTGTTTTTTCTCCACAGCTTTCTGATCTATAGTGGGAAAATAATTCAACAAAGTGATGTTGGTATATGCAGAACAAACTCCTGTAAACAAACATTATTTTGTGCATAATATTATTCATTTGCTCACACCTTTGGATCAGAGGTCAAATGATTAAGGGTCATTCCCATCATCCTCAGTGTCGCTACTAGAGTCCATGTTGTTGTACACTGATGCACACTTTTGCTGATTGTCTATGATACTTACTTACCTTTATAATCAGAGTGACTCAGTGGCGACGGAAATGTTTGGTCCGATGTGTGGGTTTGGATCTCCACAGCTTTTTTTCTATGGGAATGCAGGAAATTAATATGTTATTTGACATTCTGTCATCCTCGTTAACATCCAGTGATCAATGTAATTAGTAAATAAAGTCCCACACAACATACCTGTGAATGTCTTATAGTGGGATTTCATGAACTGGTCCGTTGCCACTGAGCCACACTGATTATGAAGGTAAGTATCATAGACAATCAGCAAAAGTCAGCAAAAGCCAAAGTTCATCATCTCAACCTTCTCTAGGAAAACTATGAGAGAAAAGGACACAACTGGGTAAAGAAACTGCTATAAATATGAAATGCTTCAAATTTACCAACACAGAAGCAAGTAATTCTCTGTCAGGATGTTGCTGTTTTTCCTCCACAGCTTTCTGATCTATAGTGGGAAAATAATTCAACAAAGTGATGTTGGTATATGCAGAACAAACTCCTGTAAACAAACATTATTTTGTGCATAATATTATTCATTTGCTCACACCCTTGGATAAGAGGTCAAATGATTAAGAGTCATTCCCATCATCCTCAGAGTCGCTCCTGGAGTCCATGTTTTTGCACACTGATGCACACTTTTGCTGATTGTCTGATACTTACTTACCTTTATAATCAGAGTGACTCAGTGGCAACGGGAATGTTTGGTCCAATGTGGGGTTTGGATCTCCACAGCTTTTTTCTATGGGAATGCAGGAAATGAATATGTTATTTGACTGGTTCACATTCTGTCATCCTCGTTAACATCAAGTGATCAATGTAATTAGTAAATAAAGTCCCACACAACATACCTATGAATGTCTTATAGTGGGATTTCATGAAATGGTCCGTTGCCACTGAGCCACACTGATTATAAAGGTAAGTATCATAGACAATCAGCAAAAGTCAGCAAAAGCCAAAGTTCATCATCTCAACCTTCTCTAGGAAAACTATGAGAGAAAAGGACACGACTGGGTAAAGAAACTGCTAGAAATATGAAATGCTTCAAATTTACCAACACAGAAGCAAGTAATTCTCTGTCAGGATGTTGCTGTTTTTCCTCCACAGCTTTCTGATCTATAGTGGGAAAATAATTCAACAAAGTGATGTTGGTATATGCAGAACAAACTCCTGTAAACAAACATTATTTTGTGCATAATATTATTCATTTGCTCACACCTTTGGATCAGAGGTCAAATGATTAAGGGTCATTCCCATCATCCTCAGAGTCGCTCCTAGAGTCCATGTTTTTGCACACTGATGCACACTTTTGCTGATTGTCTATGATACTTACTTACCTTTATAATCAGAGTGACTCAGTGGCGACGGAAATGTTTGGTCCAATGTGTGGGTTTGGATCTCCACAGCTTTTTTTCTATGGGAATGCAGGAAATTAATATGTTATTTGACATTCTGTCATCCTTGTTAACATCCAGTGATCAATGTAATTAGTAAATAAAGTCCCACACAACATACCTATGAATGTCTTATAGTGGGATTTCTTAAATGGTCTGTTGCCACTGAGCCACACTGATTATAAAGGTAAGTATCATAGACAATCAGCAAAAGTCAGCAAAAGCCAAAGTTCATCATCTCAACCTTCTCTAGGAAAACTAGAATGAATTAAGAGGACACAACTGGGTAAAGAAACTACTAGAAATGCTTCAAAAACAGCTTGATTTGTGTGAATTTACCAACACAGAAGCAATCAATGCTCTCTCTGTCAGGATGTTGTTGTTTTTCCTCCACAGCTTTCTGATCTATAGTGGGAAAATAATTCAACAAAGTGATGTTGGTATATGCAGAACAAACTCCAGTAAACAAACATTATTTTGTGCATAATATTATTAATTTGCTCACACCTTTGGATCAAAAGTCAAATGATTAAAAGGTAACACTTTGTTTTACAGTGTCATTGTTACACGTTACATGTAGTTACTGTAGTAATAATAATAATAATAATAAATTATGCATAATGACATGCAATTAACCCTAAACCAAACCCTCATCCTAACCCTAACCCTACAGAAAGTAATTATTATTACTCATCACTTAAATGTATAATTATCCTGTGACACAGACACCTTAAAATAAAGTGTAACCGATTAAAAGTCATTCCCATCATCTTCAGTGTCGCTCCTAGAGTCCAACACTGCAAAAGAGACGGTCAAACACGTCTAAATAGCGCATGTTAACATAAAAACACAAGCAGTGTCAACAAAGCTGCTGATAACAGACACCAGTTCCTTCACCTGTTCATAAAAGATCAACAGATGATAATAATATTCTGCTTAATCTTCTCTGTACTGCAAGACGAGGCAGACTTCTGTCAAGCGCCGATTCCCACAGCTTATATAGTATTCATATTGTGACGCCACTCGGCTGTTGCGTCATGCACTGTCAAGTAGTTCTGCCGTATCCAGGCAACCGTTCTGTTACACGCCGGAGCTACTTTCATGTTTCTCGGATCACTCCGCGGTCTTTCTCTCGGTCTTTCTCTTTTTATTCAAACTCAAGGCAGAATAGCTAATTGTGCGTCAAATGAATGAGCAAATAAATGAGAAGAATGTTCAGATGTACCAGAGAAAAATGCTGGATGTGAGAGCTTATCTACTTTATTTTTAGCGTAAGAGCGGGAGCGGCCATTTGTAAATTTAAGTAGTCTGGCTTCCGGTGTCATCCGCTGCATTATTTGTTAGCTGTACAACACAGCTTGTTATTGCAAACTGGTGTTTATTACCAACCATATTATTAAGTCGTAATTATAAACACACTGGTTTGTAGAGAAAATAGTTTTTCCGTTTACTGCACTTTGTTATTCTAGTTATTTAGCAACGTTACCTATAGCGGCTAGTGAAACGGATGAAATCGCATAACTTGCAAAATAAGGTGAACAGAGGAAGACATCTAGCCTGCTAACATGTACATTAATATTTTAATTAATATAGTGTTAATTTTGTTGCTAACTCGATGTTTGCTACTTTGCTATTGACTATTTTTTTTCTTTGCAGAGGCTTTAAAGGATTAGTTCACTTTCAAATTAAAATTTCCTGATAATTTACTCACCTCCATGTCATCCAAGATGTTTATGTCTTTCTTTTGTCAGTCGAAAAGAAATTAAGGTTTTTGAGGAAAACATTCCAGGATTTTTCTCCATATAGTGGACTTCAATGGGCACCAAACAGTTGAAGGTAAAATTTACAGTTTCAGTGCAGCTTCAAAGGGCTTTAAACAATACCAGACGAGGAATAAGAGTCTTATCTAGAGAAACGATAGGTCATTTTCTAAAAAAATTAAAAAATTATATACGTTTTAACCATAAATGCTCATCTTGAGCTCTCTTCTTCTTCTTCTTTATGAGAATTCCAGCAGTGTAGACACTGCTAAGTGTATTACTGCCCTCCACAGGTCAAAGTTTGAACTAATTGTTATATACTTGCACTAGCATATTATATATGACAATTTAGTTCAAGCTTTGACCTCAGGAGGGCAGTAATACACTTAGCAGTGTCTACACTGCCAGAATTCTGATAGAGAAGAAGAAGAAGAGAGCTAGTTTAAGATGAGCGTTTATGGTTAAACATATATAATTTTTATTTTTTTTTAGAAAATGACCTATCGTTTCTCTAGATAAGACTCTTATTCCTCGTCTGGGATCACCTAGAGCCCTTTGAAGCTGCACTGAAACTGTAATTTTGACCTTCAACCGTTTGGAGTCCATTGAAGTCCACTATATGGAGAAAAATCTTGGAATGTTTTCATCAAAAGCCTTAATTTCTTTTCGACTGAAGAAAGAAAGACATAAACATCTTGGATGACATGGGGGTGAGTAAATTATCAGGAAATTTAAATTTGAAAGTGAACTAATCCTTTAAGACGGTCTATAAAAAAAATGTTTAACTCAAATCAATATTTCATGTCCATGCTTACTTTACATAAGAAACTCTTCATGGTTTTTTAAACTACAATCTAAACAGCTGTATTTGTATTCACAGATGCGAAACTGCAGCATTTCTTTCTTCTTCCACTAGATGGCTGTGCAACGACATGTAAGTTTACAATATCTGCAGGTGAGGTAGCCTATAAATAAGACTTTTTCAGTTTGCTGAAGTGTTATCATAATTTCAGGGTACAGTAACACATATGTAAGTTCCAATAAAAATGCAGCAGACTTTAATATCTGTTCATACCAATTTGCCATACCAGTTTACAATCTGCCATCATAAAGACCGACCTCCTTAGCCTATATACTAAAAACATTTAATGTCCTTACATGACCACTTTCTCTATTTTAGGGTTTAATTTAGTCCAAAAACTAGGTTTGAATTCAGTGTGATGTCTATATGTGATTTTGGATTTTCAAGGAAGGTCATTTTTAACCACTGAGATACCATGGTAAGAAGTACAAAGATATTTTGGCTATAAAATAATCTAATATTTGGATTTTATATGTACCATTATTGCTAATTAATATTACAAGTAGTAGCCACTGTACATTTCCACCATCTTAGATTATTATCTTGGAGAGCATTAAAAGTTTGCACAGCAGTGTATTCATATCCTACGGGAAGAGATGTGTGATATTTCGATTATTTGCAAAACTCCAAAAACTGAGATTTGGACAACAATACTTAATGTCAGTTGAGAAAAAAAAAATTCTGTTTCTGTCTGTTCAATAGTAGCTATCTCATTTTCTCTCCAAATGTTTTATTTCTCACACTGTTCAGACTGAAAATGATGGATAAGCTCCTCAGAACACTCGGAATAACTTAATGCACTCAGAGCAAATACCATTGAAATCTCAGAGCAAATACCAACGAACCCAGCAAATATTAGTGTCCGCGACCACTCGTGTGAACATAAGTTGTTGACGTTCAGCGCTTCCAGGTTCTTCGTCAGAAGGCCACAGGAGATTGACATGTGGAGGATAAAAAAAACCTCTCTGATTTCATCAAAATATCTTAATTTGTGTTCCGAAGATGAACAAAGGTCTTACAGGTTTGGAACAACATGAGGGTGAGTAATTAATGACAGAAATTTCATTTTTCAACCTGTGATGTTCTAACCGGAGTTGTTCATGTCCTCAGACAGAATTATGCATTTCCATGTCAACAGTATAAACATATTTCTTAAAACTATGCCTCGTATTCTCAAAACAGTAAACACAAATCCATAACTTCTCACCCAATTCCATCCTAAAACATCCAATTTTCATCCTATCCGATATGGCTAGGAACTATACTCTGATTCTGGCGTAATAATCAAGGAACTTTGCTGCCATACCATGAGTGCAGCAGGCGCAGTGATATTACGTAGTGCCTTTCACAAATGTCTCCATGGTTGCAAGGCACGCTCCCTGTGCAAACGGGGTCACAGCCGCTGCGTAATATCATTGCGCCTGCTGCAACTTTTCATTTTCCGTCAATCTTAGTACACGATGTAACTACAGAAGAGTCAAGTTTTAAATAGGAAAAATATCGAAACTCTATGGTCATTTTTGAGCGAGATGCTAACGGTCTAATCAGATTCAGTGAACTATGCTAAGCTATGCTAAAAGTGGTACCGCCAGACCCGGAGATTGGCTGAATGGATTTGAAAAAGGTAAAATTCAACTGTGTAACTCTAGGGGAGTTGGGAAAAAAAAAGTGGAGTGTTCCTTTAATGATAAGCATTTGAATAAATAGCCTTTATATTTTTATGTTATAAAAAGTGGTGTAAAAAATTTGAGCTGGTGGGTTGTGAGGTTTGTTGTGGACTGGGTGTGATGGGCCGCTTTGTGCCAGAGAGCCCAGCCCCAGAGCCACTTTTTTGCCCCAGTCCACCCCCTGGTCTGTATAAAAGTGGTAGGATTTTTCATTACAGTTTTTCTCATTTGTGTTGGCTCTGTTCTCATTGGCCAATATACTGACTTGGTTTTGAAACATGATTTATATATATATATATATATATATAAAATTAATTTTTTTTGTTTTGTTTTTACAATTGCTAGGACACGTTTCTCAATACTTAGGGTACTTTTGCTGAGAGCAGCTTTGTGTGTGCCTTCATGTGTTTTGGAGGAGGCATGGCTTTGGAGATTGCTCTGAAGGGAGGGTGGGATGTTATGATTTGAAAGCTAGCTCGCTATTGCTAGCTTCTCCGAAAATGTCCAATTGCACCTTTATTTCTATGCAGGACTTTAAATGGATTTTATGTCCAGTCTAGTCTAACAAGCTTAGCTGGTGCAACCGGCCCCTATTGAATAGTAACTAATTAACTAATTCTTTGAAGGTAATGCCCCTTTCCATTTAATGATTGTTAAATAAACTTTCAAACAAGGACAAAGTCTGTGCTTGTAGTTGGATGACTTGCACTCCATTCAACATAAGTTAACCTGGTAGATTTTCCAAAATACACAATGATGGGTGAGAATTTTTTTTCTCTTGAAAAGATGCATTATTGTGATTCATGTTTATATTGCTGTGTAATATTTGAATGTTTTCCTAATCAAATAAATATGGGTCTTGTATAAATTAGGGATGTCAATAATGGTTTGTTTTTTGGAGTTAATGCAATTAATTTCATATTTTTATATGCTAAAATTTGCCTCTCTTTCCTCTATAGATTCAGATTCAATATATACAGTGCTTCCCACAGGTTTGAAATATACTTGCGGGGGTAGCCGGGCGAAAAATCCTCCTATTACCCACGGCACAAAAATGGTCTGCTACATGTGACAAACAAATAATGTGTGATTTTTAACAATATTTTTATTTATTGAAATTAATTTTAATTACATAGCATATTACACTTAATTACATACTAATATTATGCATTATTATGCACTGTAAATTATGCAAAATTACAGCATCTAAATGGTTCACCTTTTCCTATGTTCTCCTTGCTGTCATATAGTGTCTCTTTCAGTGAATGGAACACAGATTTTACTAGTAAAATTTATAAAATGAATAATATATGTGTCAAATAATGTTCTTAGTCTTTTCTTCCTGTGGGGGAGACTACAATAATTTACTATGAATTAAATGGAAATCAAATTAAATACAATTTATAGTGTAACCAAAATACCAATAATGCCCAAAAGAAAAAGAAAAAACTTAGCGTGTGACTTTTAATTATAAACAAGCCCAAAATACACAGGTACTCTTATTTTGAAATGTCTGTACTTTTGCAGGCTAATCCTTCAGATTCTTACAATCGTCTAAAACATTTTATATAAAGGCCATAAAGTAGACTTTGTAATAATTCATCAACTTGAGTTCATTAGCAATCGCTTGGCATAAATCTGCGCTTTTCATTGATTGAGAATCACTTTAAAGCAGACTGAAGCGCTGTCGCGCGAGCTTGTAGAACACGCAACAGCGCCGCCTTGTGACTTTGCAAAATGCAGCGCCTGTGGGAATGCTAGCGGGAGTAAACAGTTCTGGGGCCGTATTCACAAAACATTTTATCTTACCACTAAGAGTTCTCCTAAAAGTTCTTAGCTAAGAGTTTTCTCTTAAAACCTATTCACAAAGCTGCTGAGACAAACTTTTACTAAGGAATAGACTGAAATCTTAAGCTAAGAGTAAGGGCGGGGCTGACCTCGTTGCTATGGAGTAAACACACAGTGATTGGCTGATGGGGAGGAGTCAGTGATTTAATCATAGAAATATTGTAGAATGAGGTGTCATGTTTCCATATTAAAATAAAGGTTTAAAAATACAAATGTTGCCCTATTCAAAATAAATGTTTTTTTTTTAATAAAAATGTTCCCACAGTCAAAATAAAATGTTGACATATTTTTGCCATAAAGGTTTTAAAATGTAGGCTAAGTGTCACTAATTAAACTATCCAGTTAATTGTCCACCTCTTGGATGTCTGCATCTCAAGAGAATGCAGAATTCAACCGACAAATTATGTTTTATAAACAAAGTTTGGGAGAAACACATTCAAACGGTCTTTCTAATCAGCACGAGAAGAGGAATAAATACACAGATGAGATTTTATATATATATATTATATATATATATATATATATATATTTATTTATTTATTTATTTATTTTTTTTTACTCTATTCAATTATTTGTAAGTGTGAACCCATGTAAACCACTGCCACAGGTAATCAGACAATATTTATTTATTTATTTATTTGTTAAAGATTAATTTTTGGCATTGATTCAAATCTATAAATTACATTTTTTTTATTGCATTTTATTGCATTTATGAAGAAAATGTTCAGCACCTAAGGCTCTATCCTCTATTCCCTCAATGGTTTTCAGTGTCTTTGTGTGGATTAGGACTGATTGTGATTTGGTCTTAGTGACTTAGGAGTCCTCTTGACTACTCCTAATGTTTTACAGATTTAGGAGCTAGTTTTAGCGCTAAAATGCTTTGTGAAATACTCTTAGAGCAAAAATGTAGGACTCCTAAAATTAGGACTGACACGCCCATTATTTTTAAGAGTTTCTTCTAAATCGGCAATTTAGGAGCTACTTTTAGCCTTAAGATGTTTTGTGAATACGGCCCCTGATGCACACGTAACGAGCAGGTATGAAACGACTAGTTTATCGATCGCGGATGGTTTTATTATCTTGCGCGGATATAAAAGTATAAGAGGATAAAAATAATAAAAGCAAAAATGTGTCTCCAAATGTAAAGTCTATGTGTGGGAAGCACTAGTTTCTTTTTTTAAGAAAGCAAGAATGATATACTGCACCTTAACCATAATTATTCAAATTTACAAATAGGCTACTGTATTTTAACATAGTAAATATTTACTTAATCGCTTTCCCTCCTTTGCGATATAGGTACTATAAATGGACAGGTTTTTCAGGTGCTTGGTCCAATCATGCTAACCCTCCTTCTGACGACTGTCCCAGTTGTTCGGAGTGGGAAGGTTCTTGTCTTTCCCGTGGCTGGCAGTCACTGGATCAACATGAACATCTTGGTTGAAGCACTTCATGCCAAAGGACACGAAGTTACAGTCATTCGGATAGCAGACAGCTGGTACATCAAAGAATTCTCACCTCATTACACATCAGTCAATCTCAAGTTTGAAGGAGGATTTAGTGAAGAATTACTTGAGACATTTACATCTAGACTAATGGGAATTATGAGGGAGGGTTCAATCTGGGCTCGTCTGAAGCTGGACATAATAATGTGGAAAAGTTTCTTAGGGATGCTTGAAGTAGAAAACAAGATGATAATCAACATGTTTGAAGACCAGCAGCTAATGCAGTCCTTAAAAGATTCCAAATATGATTTGATTCTAACAGATCCAGCCATGTTTGGAGGTGTCCTATTGGGTCATTATCTCAAACTGCCCATTGTCTTCAATGTCCGTTGGACAGTTTACAGTGAGGCTCATTTTGTAATAGCTCCTTCACCACTTTCTTATATTCCTGCTTCAATGCTGGAGTTATCAGACCGCATGACTTTCTTGGAAAGAGTAAAGAATGTTGTGATGTACATCATACCAGAAATACAGCTAGCTATAATGATTACTCCAAATTATAATGCACTTTGTAAACGTTTCATTGGCCCAGGAACATCCTACTTTTCTTTACTTCAGGGTGCTGATCTGTGGCTCCATAGAGCTGATTTTATTTTTGAATTCCCACGTCCCACTATGCCAAACATTGTCTACATTGGAGGTTTTCAGTGCAAGCCATCAAAGCCTCTTCTACAAGACCTGGAGGACTTTGTACAGAGCTCTGTTGAGCATGGTGTCATCATTATGTCTCTGGGCACTCTCTTTGGTCATCTTCCTGATGATGTGGCTGAGGCAATTGCTGAAGCTTTTGCAGAACTTCCACAGAAGATCATCTGGAGGTACAAAGGAAAGAGACCATCTGCACTGGGGAACAACACCTTAATGATGGACTGGATTCCTCAGAATGATCTTTTGGGTCATCCTAAGACCAGAGCCTTTGTGACACATGGAGGAACCAATGGAATTCAAGAAGCCATCTACCATGGGGTGCCAATCATTGGATTTGGGCTGATTTTTGACCAGCTTAGTAATCTTTTAAATATGAGAGTAAAGGGTGTAGCCAAGAATGTAGACTTTGCCACAGTGGATAAGGACTCCTTTCTTAAAACTGTTAAAGAGGTTCTTCATGAGCCCTCTTATAGGGAGAACATGCAGAGGCTCTCAAGGCTTCACAAGGACGTCCCATTGAAGCCTCTGGACAAAGCCATCTTCTGGATTGAGTTTGTTATGAGGCACAAAGGTGCTGCTCACTTGCACACAGACTCTTACAAAATGCCCTGGTACTCTTATCACTCTGTTGATGTCATACTGTTTCTGCTTTCTGCCGTGTCACTCATAATCCTGATCATATATATGGTTATCAAATATTTCTGCTGCAGAATATGCATGAGAAAAACAAAAAACAAGTTACAGTAATGAGGATGAGGTTTTAGGATTTGCATTACTTTCCTACTTTCCTTTTTTACAGTATGTTTATACCTTTATAATGGAAAACAACAAACATATTTCATTACTTGACATAGTAAACATGTCTTATTCTGAATGTCACAAGCAGTAGTGACACTTCCATTTGGGCAGCCTGTGATTGTGATAATGTACTACTCATGAGCACAGTGGTGGTAGATGTTTCCAGTTTATGATTAACATCTTTGACCTTTGTGTTAGCAGCCCAGATTAGGATATAATTTTAGATCCCCCAAAGCAGGCTTTTCTAGTACAAGTATCACTTCTCCTGTTTGTGTTTTATCAGTCTGTATAAAAGTGGTAGGATTTTTTATTACTTTTCTCATTTGTGTTCACTCAGGTCTCATTGGCCAATATACTGACTTGGTTATGAAACATTAATTTTTAGTCTTTAACCATTGAACATGCGTGTCATGTCCTTTGCGACATCTCGCACATGACACAGCATTTGAATTTGGAAAAGAAACACAAAACTGATGGGAGCCGCTCTGGTGGAGAACAGTGACTGGATCTAACACCTTCAGATGACACACAGCTCATATGTCCATTGCAGTAAGTTACCGAAAGCGAAACCACACACAAAACACCTTAGCAGAGCGGCTCTTGTGGCGCTCTGTCACATCAGTCAGTGTGAAAGAGCCGCTCTGCTAAGGTGTTTTGTGTGTGGTTTCGCTTTTGGTAACTTAGTGCGATGGCCAGTGCGATTCTGTTCACACAGCGCAAATATTCTGAGAATGTAGTTGTGAACCATGGCTTCTTGGGGCTTATTGCTTTAGTACAGCGGTTCCCAAACTTTTTTTCCTGCGCACCCCCTTCTATGTCCCAACCGGGTTGGCGCACCCCCAATGCCCACTTCAAAAAACAAAAAACAAAAAACAAAAAAGAAAACGCAACAAAGCTTTGCTTTATCGCCATATAAAGACTCATGTTTAATCATGCGCAAATAACCAGAACACGCATGACAATAACAACATCAACAAAGTTTCAATATAATGCAACAAAGCTACGCACAAGCTTCCACTTTTAAGAGGACGAGTGACAGACACAGGCTCAGTAACAGAAAGCACGGTTATTTTCAGCCGCGTAAAAGAAACATTGCAGCAATAGGCTAGCCTGCAGTGCACAAAAGAAGAGCAGTGCGTAGAACAGTGGTTCTCAAACTTTTTCCCAGTGGGCCGCACAATGGTCCAAGTGCAAGTCTCATGGGCCGCATATAATTTACATATGACGTCCCCAATGCAAACCAATCAGATTGAATGTTATGGTATTAGCAGATAATACTATTATTATACCTAGATGTTGCACACAATAAATAACAAATAAAAACTAACTTACTGACATTAGCTTTACAATAATAATCAGATAGTATTGCTCAATGAACACACAAACTGTGTATACAATCACTTTAAGTTGCTATTTAATTCTGTATGACTGTATGACTCTCTTCAACAGCATCGCAATAGCCACCAAACAATCACATAAACGCCTTAATAAGCAAATGTTACTCAGCTCTTTTTACAAACAACACTGAGCGCACTGTAATTACAATCTCTGACGATATCAAGCATTCTGTCCCGTCGCAATCCCTCGCGCAGCGGCCGAGTTGGGCTCATTCCAGCCGCGGTGCGCTGATGCGGTTATTTTTACTGATTTAAAATACATCAAACAAACACATCGAATTCACAGTTCAGTCTTTTGAAATTGTAGGTTTTGCTTGTCAAGTAATTACTTTACTACAGAGCAAACAGGAAGGCTGCCCATCTCGCTCATTAACAACTGATTCTTCCATTATTCTTACCTTTACTGCTGATGCTGCGACTCTTCTTGTTTGCATGTGTTCCTTCTTTGTATGTTCCACATTTAGTTTTTCTCATCTAATAACAAATTTGAGCTTTTTGAGGCTTAAATTTACAAAAATAATGGCAACTGTTTGAATTCTTCCAAAGCGCGCACTTGTAAGTGTTCGTTTCGTTAACTGAGTGATTTCGTCATTGCCTGATGTCTGAAAATAATAAATGCTCACCAAAATGATTTTATATGACAAATAAAGCATTATAGCTCATTTATATTTATTTAATTCACTTAAATTTAAATTTAAAAACAAAAATAAATTGTAATGCTATAATTTAATTTTTTTAAATTGTAGTCGGCATATCGCGGGCCGCATTTACATCATGATTTACATTCGTGATGGACCGCAGGTTGAGAACCACTGGCATAGAAGAAGACAGCTGCTGTCTTCTTCTACGTTTCTATCAAAAACTAATAAATTATAGTTTTTATTTAAAATAAAAGCGATTACAAAGGAAATGTTTACTGCCATTACATTTTTCCTCTCGCGCACCCCCTGGCGGCAGCTCGCGTACCCCTGGGGGTGCGCGCACCACACTTTGGGAATCCCTGCTTTAGTACAACCCTCCTCACTCTCCAAGAACTGTACTCATCCAGAGTGAGTAAAAGGGCTGGTAAAATCATTCTGGTCCCCTCACACGCAGGCCACTTTCTCTTTCAACTGTTGCTGTCTGGTCGGAGCTACAGAGCACTAGAACAGGCAGACAAGAAAAGTTTCTTTCCTCAGGCCTATCTCATGAACAGTTACAGTTTTTCTCTGTAGATTTGACACATTTCTCCAAAGTAATGTAACTGCTCTCAAAACAGTTAACACAGAGATCTAAACACACTCTTACCTTAGCCAAACAGTTCAACTTTACTGCAAAATAAATAAGTAAATACTAACATCAAAACTACAGGAATATTTTCGGCTGTGGATGTACAAATACACTAACAAAAATACATGATTTTTGTAATGTTTTTCCAACAGGTTTTATGTCATTGACAAATAAAGCTTCAAAACAAAAAAATATTTTCAAAATTGTTGAAATGCATAATATTGAGTCATGAAATGAAGCTCTAGCGCAAGTTCTGCCGGGAAGACTCAAATGTTATGTCACTTATTAGTTCAGATCATAGACTGTAAAAAAAATATGGACGTAGTGTCCGTGACGTCACCCATAGATTTCTGAACAGCAGTTTTGAAGCGAAAATGAGGCCACTGCCATCTTAGCTGCGCGTCTGAAAATGGGCAAAGAGGCGGGATGTAGTAGGAGCCCATGCAACTTGTAGCTGAAACCACGCCCGCCTAGCATACCTATCTTATATCTATCAGGTCAGTTTATTCGTCAAATTAAAATTGTGAGATAACGCAGAACTGTTTTACTTGGTCTAGCGTCATACTATCGTACTAATCTGCATTTGAGCATGCTTAAAGTTGTAATGCTGTTCTGTGTATTAGTCTGTTGACTGTAAGCTAGATCAAATTATAATATCATCCTGATGATATTCTAACATTTCATCGAATGCAAAGATCGATTGCGCCGATCCCCTATAATGATCCATGTCGGTTTTCTGTGTTCGCGTTACCTAAGCCATAAGCACTGTATGCACAAGGACGTTTGACATAATCCCGTGTGTGCGTGTCCGTCTAAGCACAAATAGATGGTAAAGTGAACGCTTTTTGGTGTTCACAGAAATAGTGTGCTCATCTGTCAGGACCTAAACACATGCAGCTTTGGTCTAAACACTGCAATTTCTGCGACGTGACTATTGTGGATGCGCTCATCGCAATGGTGCACCCTACTGCATTTTCGAACATCAGAATTACTTTGCGCTTAGTACTCTGCCCCTGCCTGGTTATAAGCATTTCGCTTGTGCTTATCGTTCCCCCATCTCCTGTGCAGGGCACTTTACAATGTTGTGGAAATTTAAATTTTTCATATGATTTTTACTGTATTCTTGTGAAATATGATGCTTATGGAACATGGTATGATGTTGGCTCAAGTGGTAATGTTTAACATAGTGTTAACATAGATGTTAGAAATAGAAAGAGCAAGATATGGTATGGGAACATGCAAGATGTATGTTAAAAACATGTCTGTGCTAACAATGTGTGGAAAGTTACAGCCGCTAAGAGATGTTCCTAATATGGTAAAAGGACAGAGGCTTCGGCCTTGGAGGTTAGAGATATAAAAGTGAGGGGAAGCTTTCGTTCTTTGTCTTACACTCTACAGCTACTTGTGTTTCTGTATGACCTGTCTGACCTTTCTTGCAAGAAATAAAACCTTTACTGCAAAAGAGACAAACATGTCCAATTGTCTTTAGAGTCGGGTTGATTTTTTGCCACAACAATTGGTGTCAGAAGTTGGGATTCCTTGGATGTGCCTTTTGGACCCGAGGGTGGACGGTGACTGATCATCCTGGACTTAGTAGTAGTCTCAGCCCTACCCCGAATAGATTAAGGGATGAGGGGCCGACCGCCAGGGTCCAGAGGGGGACACCACTGGAATCAGAAAACGAATCCAGGTGGCTACACGACTCTCTGGTAAGAGATAAATCTAAATTTTATGGGGAATTAAGAGTAAGTGTGATTTATTAAAATTTGGAAGATTAGGAAACGGGACAAACCATTTTGGTGGCTCTGGCTGACTCTGTGGTCGTGGTCCGGGGGGTTTTAGGAATTGAGGTCACGCTGCAGCAGTACAGATAATTTCTAGGGGAGAAATTTGAGCTGCATCATACAAGCTGAAACAATCTGGGGGAAGTAAGCCCAAACGGCAGTGAGGGCGCTGCTGAAAAAGTGAACTGAAGCTGTATGACATAATCGAAACATCATTAAAGAAAAGCAGCGCGATCAAGAAGTCCCTAAAACTGATCACGTGGTACAGCAAAAGCGTTTCCATAGGGGGAGATTTCTGAGAAATCTAGACTGAGTCACATTGGAGCAAATTTTAGGACTGAGCCCGGCTACAGCCAGAGTGCTGAAGTTAATAAATTTGTGAAGGAGTGACACAGTTTAAACGCTTGAGCTGGAGCAGTGAGGCTCAGTTTTGGGTAAAGTTCGAGCATTGAGGCTCAACCCGTTCCGATTTTGGGGTAGAACAATCGGATCTGGAGGAGACGTCCAACAGATTAAGTAGGTGCGCACCAAAAGGAAATCCACATGAGTTGAGAGAGCCAAAATGGGGAAGTCCCAGAGCAAGCTTGCAAAATGTGAAGTGACGGGGGTGTTGTAGAATATGATGCACCAGTGTTTTATCAGATGAGAAAATTGTATGGCCAAAGATGCATGTTAGATATAGAAAAGTTAGTTAAAGGTGCTCTAAGCGATGTCACGCGTTTTTAGGTCAAAACATTTTTTTGTCACATACAGCAAACATCTCCTCACTATCCGCTAGCTGCCTGTCCACTGTAAAAAAACGCGGTCTCTGTAGTCGCCACAAGCTCCAAAAACGGCAACAAAAACTACCTGGTGCAGCCTGGACCACGAAACATAATAAACACGCTCCAGCCAATAACCGACAAGAATGATTTTAAATGCACGTTCATGACTGTTTCACGAAGCACGGAGGGGGGGGGGAGGAGGAGGAGGAGGGAGGGTCTAGCTAGCCTCTGTTTTGTTTGACAACACTTCGAACGTCAACAGGAAGTTACTCCACCCAGGATCGCTTAGAGCACCTTTAAGTATTATGATGAGTTGAAGAGAACTGCGATTTGGGGATGTTGTGTCTAGTGTGAGTTACAGTGACAGTTACAGTTAGGAGCTTTTATGACCGAATACAAGGGAGAAGTCAAGGTGGAAAGAATTGTGGCTATCTACACAGGTGCCTGTTATTGGTTTGAGGTAGAAGACGATCTTTGAGGTGCTGTGGTTTGAATTTTTGTTTGTTCCCAAACTAATAAAAAAAGTTTCTGTTTCTTTAGGAAGTGCTAGAGCAGACACAGGAGATTGTGTGTAATCTGTTATCTGAAAATAACCATGATTTTTCTAACTCTTTACAGAGCATGTTCAGAGACAGAGAACGCTGGAGGAAATCTGGTTGCAGAAATAAAGATGGATTTTAGTTTAGTGTTGATGGCAAATGTTGTTTAGAGAAACTTGTCTCCAACCACTATGATAAATTGATGAACAATACATCAAAAAGGGGGATGGTAATTAATGAATGTATGCCTGAAAATTTTAAATTAGGTTGGAAGAACCCATTTTTGGGAATAGAAGTGGCTAAACAACGAGTGGTATCAACAGAATTGTGTGAACATGACATGTTGAACTATTGCAAAGAAATGTTTTCTATCCTGTCTAAGGTTTGTATACAGGTGAAATCAGCTCAAGGAATTCCAAATCACCACTGAGGCTGGACAATGACACACCGTGGGCTACAAAATGGATCTGTTGTGATAAGATGTTATACAACTAAGATGGTGCATGCTATATGTCTGAAGGATGTTATCATTAGTTTTATGATTAGGCGATGTATCTGAATTTGTTGTTTGTATGAAGATCAGAGATGAAGAGCATAAATGTGATGTAAGAACTTAAATTTCCTGTATATGATATTTTAAGTTGAATATGAATGACTAGTGGTTAACCCTTAAGAGTGTGATGTGAAATGAAGTAGAAGTAGTGACTGATTATCAATGAATGATAAGAAGAGGGAATTGTTGTGGAAATTTAAATTTTTCATATGATTTTTACCTGTATTCTTGTAAATATGAAGCTTATGGAACATGGTATGATGTTGGCTTAAGTGGTAATGTTTAACATAGTGTTAACATAGATGTTAGAAATAGAAAGAGCAAGATATGGTATAGGAACATGCAAGATGTATGTTAAAAACATGTCTGTGCTAACAATGTGTGGAAAGTTACAGCCGCTAAGAGATGTTCCTAATATGGTAAAAGGACAGAGGCTTCGGCCTTGGAGGTTAGAGATATAAAAGTGAGGGGAAGCTTTCGTTCTTTGTCTTACACTCTGCAGCTACTTGTGTTTCTGTATGACCTGTCTGACCTTTCTTGCAAGAAATAAAAGCTTTAAAGACAATTGGACATGTTTGTCTCTTATGCAGTAGAGTCGGGTTGATTTTTTGCCACAATAACAGTTTTTCTCTTCACTGAGGTATTAATCAACAATACTTGCATTGTTATCCTTTTGCAGTGGTTTGCTAGCTTTTGCAGGGTTCAGTAGCTAGCTAATGTTAGCTAGTAAAGCGTTGTCAAGTAAAGCGTTTTCCTTTCTACAATGGCATTCAGTATTTCAGTATTCTTGTACTCATCTGTCATGCTATCTGGTTAAATTTTCTTTTGGGGGTTCTCTTGGCAGGTTTTGATGGCTAGATGGAGTCCTTTTGGCTAAGTTCTATCAAGCCATAAGCGCGGTTTAGAAATTTTACTAACATCAGATGAAGAGGACTGCTGTGTTCCAACTCAAATGCTCATCATAAATCTAGTAATTTTCTGCAAATACTTGTGGTGGTGGTATGTTTATCTCATTTTCATCATTGATTCTGTATTTTTAGCTTCTATAGCTTTAATGAATTTTCTAATGTGGCCTTGTCTCCATGTGGCCTATCGTGGCCTTGTCTCCATGTGGCCTATCGTGGCCTCGTCTCCATGTGGCCTATTGTGGCCTCGTCTCCATGTGGCCTATCGTGGCTTTTGTCTCCATGTGGCCTATCGTGGCCTTTGTCTCTATGTGGCCTATCGTGGCCTTTGTCTCCATGTGGCCTATCGTGGCCTCGTCTCCATGTGGCCTATCGTGGCCTCGTCTCCATGTGGCCTATCGTGGCCTTTGTCTCCATGTGGACTATCGTGGCCTCGTCTCCATGTGGCCTATCGTGGCCTCGTCTCCATGTGGCCTATCGTGGTCTCGTCTCCATGTGGCCTATCATAGACTCGTCTCCATGTGCCATATCGTGGTCTTGTCTCCATGTGGCCTATCGTGGCCTCGTCTCCATGTGGCCTATCGTGGCCTCGTGTCCATGTGGCCTATCGTGGCCTCGTCTCCATGTGGTCTATCGTGGCCTCGTCTCCATGTGCCCTATTGTGGCCTCGTCTCCATGTGGCCTATCGTGGCCTCGTCTCCATGTGGCCTATCGTGGCCTCGTCTCCATGTGGTCTATCGTGGCCTCGTCTCCATGTGGCCTATCGTGGCCTCGTCTCCATGTGGTCTATCGTGGCCTCGTCTCCATGTGGCCTATCGTGGCCTCGTCTCCATGTGGCCTATCGTGGCTTTTGTCTCCATGTGGCCTATCGTGGCCTTTGTCTCTATGTGGCCTATCGTGGCCTTTGTCTCCATGTGGCCTATCGTGGCCTCGTCTCCATGTGGCCTATCGTGGCCTCGTCTCCATGTGGCCTATCGTGGCCTTTGTCTCCATGTGGCCTATCGTGGCCTCGTCTCCATGTGGCCTATCGTGGCCTCGTCTCCATGTGGACTATCGTGGCCTCGTCTCCATGTGGTCTATCGTGGCCTCGTCTCCATGTGGCCTATCGTGGTCTCGTCTCCATGTGGCCTATCATAGACTCGTCTCCATGTGCCATATCGTGGTCTTGTCTCCATGTGGCCTATCGTGGCCTCGTCTCCATGTGGCCTATCGTGGCCTCGTCTCCATGTGGCCTATCGTGGCCTCGTCTCCATGTGGTCTATCGTGGCCTCGTCTCCATGTGGCCTATCGTGGCCTCGTCTCCATGTGGTCTATCGTGGCCTCGTCTCCATGTGGCCTATCGTGGCCTCGTCTCCATGTGGCTTGTTATCTCCCTCTCTTGGTCTTTCTCTTTACCTTTTTTTTTAGTTTTTATCTCTGTTTCAAGAACCACAAGATTCACCACATTCACCATACATTCCCTCTCAAAGTCTTGGGGGGGTAGGCTCCGTCCTGGCGGGACACTTCTCCTTCACCATTTTTGGGGGTCGGCTACGCCCCTGCCTTCATCTTCAGGCGGGAAACGCAAAGTCCGCAACCCTCAGGATGTGAGCTATGGACGCGGCCTACGCCAAAGAACTTTATCTTGTGATATTTTGCTTGCTGATTGGTACTATCATTGTTTCGTTATATTGCCTCCCAAGTCTTTCTGGTAGAACAATGTTTAAACAAGATTCAGTTGTTACATAATATTTCAAAGTGTTTAAATTCATTTTCTGGCTTTTTTTTTTTTGTCAGGTGGTACAACCAAATATTTGTAAATATATATTATAGGGGTGGGAATCTTTAGGCACCTCATGATCCGATTACGAGTCTGGGAGTCACGATCCGATTCCAAAACGATTCTTGATCCACTTTTTATTCTTTTGAATTACTTTTGTAAACTTTTATTTTTTTTTATATTTAATACATAGTCTATGTAAATATAAGTACTTTTTAAATAATTACTAGTTTGAAAAAATAAAAATAAAATGGTATGTTAAGATTTTAGAATATAAACATCTCCAACTATAAACAGCTCAAAACATAAAAGCAAGTAGTCTAATAAATAATAATAAATAGGAACAACAAAACATTACAAGCAATAAACAAAGAGTGCTTTCAGTATTTAAGAGTATCTGAACTTTTTCCATTCAAATGCTGTGAGAACATAAACGATGCCTTCGTGGAGCATTTGTAAGGAAAATAGACCTACCGGTGGGCGAGAACGCAAGCTACAAGTGCATTTCTCTCACAGCGTACAATGTACAATGATGAACCAAGCTAATGTCCGCACAATGGGCGCGCATGTAATTCGCTCTAGCAATAAACATGCAATACAGAACACTATTTATACTCATATTTATTAGCACACCATACCTCTTATTTACATTCTCTTGCATTTGTATATAACATATCTGTACATACATATACAATATTGTCTATATAATATATATTTTTAATATATTTTAACTTTTATTCACTTACTCTATTTTTTTATTAATTGTCTTGTCACTGTCATTCTGTCTGTCTTGTGGAAGCTTCTGTCAACAAGACAAATTATGTGTTAGCACTTAGCAAAGCTCTTTTCTGATTCTGATTCATTCTGATAGTAGATGACTATCATCACATGACTCTCATGATTATAACTAACATGTGAATAAAATAACTAAAACTAAAAAAATAAAGATTTAATCTACTGCAGTTCTTGTATCTTTATTTTCTCCAACCAACCTCGTCTATTTTTATAAACCGAATACAATAGAAAACAAAGAGTGTGAAGCCACATCCTTTTCCATTCTGAAAACATTTTTAAAAATTGTGCATACCACATGTCAAAAATGATATTAGTTCATTAATATATACTTTGTCACATTATATAGTTTTTGATTACTACTAGTTCTTTTAGTTTTATTATTATTATTATTATTATTATTGAGGAATAACTATTCTAAGGCAGTGGCTCTCAACAAATTATCTTTATTGTCTTACTTCAGAAGTTGGCAAACTGTAAACAGATATAATGATAAAGATTATATGTGATACTGCATTCGGAATTAGAGAAGAGTTTGTTCATGCTAAAAGACAGAAGTAAATTGAATTGGACTGTTTCAAAAGTGTCTTTTCCTGTTTCCATTTCTCAAGACTTTATGCAAACCACATCTAAGGATGACGTGTCACATGAACAGGTGTCATTTCATCTCAGTTAACACCTAATCATCATAGCCATACATTTATAGATTTAACATTTTTAAATATGATTTAAAGAATAAAATCTAATAGCACTTTTATACACTTTCTTTGTATCTCTGTTTGTGTGTGCATGATGTTGTAATATTTCAATGGTTGTGACCTGTTGAGGAGGAAAACAGGTTGCTTCACTTCTCTCTGTTTTGTTGTCGAAGGGAAGTGGAGACATTATTGAAGTCATGTTATTGCATGACCAGGAGCAGACTGATTTCTTAACAGTTTAGTGTGTGAGAAAACAAGTGTGTGAGAAAACTCTATTTTTTCTTAAACAACTTTATTTACACCTGTAAAGCAGTCAACACATAGTAATTTGCTTATTTACATTATTTTAGAGTATACAAAGAAAAACAACATGCCCTGAAACACGCAACTAAAAAACCTGTTTAACTACATTCAAATGTTTGGGGTCAGTAAGACTTTTTTCTTTTTTTGAAAGAAATCATTACTTTTATTCAGCATGGACATATTAAATTGATCAAAAGTGACAGTTAAGACATTTATAATGTTATTTCAAATAAATGCTGTTCTTTTGACCTTTAAATATTTACAGTTTTGACTGTATTTTTGATCAAATAAATGCAGCCTTGATGAGCATATAAGAGACTTCTGTAAAAAACATCTAAAAAATCTTACTGACCCATGGTATTGTATACAACACAGGTAAAAATACAGATGAAAATTATACACAAAAGACAATCTCTGCTTTCACCTGTTATTCTGTCCTGACAGTATCTGAAACCTCTGCAGAGTGTTTTTCATAGATCTATTACTAGATATGGGCCCACAGTGTTCAAAGCAGGAGCGTGGCATGTCACCTCAAGCCAAAGGAAAAAAAAATAAAGATCATTATCATCAGGAAGAGCTACACAAACACACTCTTTCTTATATCTTGTTTCATAAACCTGCTGTACTGTTTTAAAAAACAGAATTTAGTTTATATAGAAGTCATTTTCTTAAAGGAACAGTGCACTCAAAAATAGTAATTGTCATTTTTACTCACCCCTATTATGTTACAAACTCTGTATTTTTATAACAAGGATAAGTAAATAAATATGACTAAATTTGCATTTGTGTCTAAACTATTTCTTTAACAGAAGCAAAAGGCTTTTGTACCCTCATAACAGAACTACAGTTGACTACAGCGTCACTGACGTGTGCCTAGTGCTCCCGGAGCTATAAACAGAACCTACTCGATATTTCGACATCACGTCTCTACCTAACATGCCTTTCTTAAAGAGAGAAGTCAGGAGCTGGTTGCGGAATTTCTTCCCAATAAAGGCATACAAGATGGGGTTTATTGCACAGTGGGTGAAAGCTATCGCCTCTGTGACATACAAGGCCACATCTATCCTGTCTCTTATCTTGCACGTTTCCATCACTCCACCGGCTCGCATCAGGTTGTCTACGAACTCTGTGATGTTATTGGGCAACCAGCAGATGATAAAAAACAGAACGACGCACAAGATGACCCGCATGGCCTTCTGCTTTTGGCTGTTGCGTGAGTGGAAAAGCTTACACGTGGTGAAACCGTAGCAGAACGACATCACGGCGAGCGGTATGAAGAATCCCAAAGTGTGGTGGAGAATCCGTAGGGTCATCCTCCAGGTGTCCATGTTTTCCGCTGTCACATTGTCATGACACATCAACTCCATGCCTTCGGTGGGTGCAAAGACATCGCGATTCACAATTACGGGAATGGACAAAATAAAGGCGCATAGCCACACCAACGCACACACTATGCCAACCAGATGGCGTTTCTGGTTGAGGAATTGGGTTGCTTTCACGATGGCCAGGTAGCGATCAACACTAATGCATGCCAGCAGGAAGACGCAGCAGTAAAATGTGGTTTCCTGAATGCCTGATAGCAGCTTGCACATAACAGTGCCTAACACCCAGCGGCCGGCATGAAGGTTGGTGGCCCAGAACGGTAGGGTCAAAGAAAAGAGCAGGTCGGCTATGGCCAGGTGCATCAGGTATACGTCAGTAGACGTCCTGCGGTTCTCCATGAAATACACCACGAATATCACCACGGTGTTACCCAGCAAGCTCAGACAGAAGACTATGATGTAGACTAGGATCAAAACCATGCTGTTCAGATGATGTATGGTGTCCGGGCAGGGAGTTATAAATTCATAGTATGTGTACTCTGTAGTAACTTCCATGTTTAAGAAGTTTGGCTGCCAACTGCAGGGGACAAAAAGTTTATTAGGACCAGCATTTTCAAATTGAGAAGTGTACAAAAGTGTAGAGCTGCTTTATAGAGTTTGCCTCATAATGTACTTTAACACAGTTATTGAACTAAACTGAATCAACATTGAAATAAATTGAGCTGAATAATGGGTTGCACTTTATTTTACAGTATGTGCACTTACGTGTACTTACAGTAAACTTACCCAAGAAAGTAGTGGGTAATATTAGGTTAAGGGTTATAAGTTACATTGTTACATTATTACCCAGTTATTGCAATTACTATAATAAGTACATAGTAGCCTATGTACATGGGGAACAGGACTTTAAAGTATAAAGTTAAATCAAGTGCTACCAAATAATGGCACTATTAGAGGCTCTCACACCGAATAGTTCTAGGAGCTCAGTTATAGGAACTTGCCATTAGGATAGTTCCCCGGGAACTAATTTCTCCATGTTCCTGGTTGCATTCGCACTGGGAATAGGAACTCAGAATCGGCTGACAGCGGCGTCTTTAAGCACGGCATTTATAAACATAAAAAAAGAAGATGAACGGAGGATGCCGTTATCGGAAATGTGTTTGTTGCGTGTCGTGGGTTTCGTGATAACGGAGATGGAATGTAAATGCATAATGTATGCGACTGAAAGAGCAAAAAGTGGGGCTAAGAGACTGAAATCTGCTATATCAACTTTCAGTTTTACATATCATCGAGGCGGAGAAAAGAACACAACCCTGCAGACAGCAGGTAAATGCTGTTATTGTTGTTTTCCATGTTCATGAATTACATGTGTTTACACAGCTTTTTAAAAATGCCAGGTGCCGGTGTTTGACATGCGTTTGACCAATCAACGTACATTTTCTTTAGGAGCTTTCGCACCGGAGGAAACTTTTCATAGTTCCCAGAACTATTGGCTGAAGTACCCGGATTTTGCCGTGTTCGCACCGCAGGAACTAGGAATGATTTTAGTTCTAGGAACTCTTTTTGGGGGAACTAAATTAGCTCCTACTTCAGAGTAGGGTCTAAACCAACACTATAGGAACGTAAATGTGACGTAAATGTACATTGATTGGTCAAACGCATGTCAAACACCGGCATTTTTAAAAAGCTGTGTAAGCATATTTACTTCATAAACATGGAAAACATTGATAATGGCATTTACCTGTTGTCTGCATCATTGTGTTCTTTTCTCCAGAAACGGAACATGGCCCGGGGGAGAAATTAGTTCTTAGGGAACTAGTTGCTAGTTCCTAACACTATTCGGTGTGAAATAAATGAATAAATCATGATATTTCACAATTACAACATTACAGCATTAATTGCTGTTATTATTTCACAATTACAACATAAATACTGTCATTTTCTTATTTATTACTGTAAAGCTGCTTTGAAACTATCTGTATTGTATAAAGTGCTATATAAATAAATAACTTGACTAATTTTTCTTAACAAGAATCAGGAGTGAGTTGGTATGTTTAAACTTTTGACTGGTATATTGTATACTTAAATGCATAAATTTAAATGTATACTTTAATAAATCAATGAAATATTTCACATTAAGTCATATTGACTAATCAATTAATCTTTAACCTGATTAAAAGCTGTACAAACATTAAATAAATATTGATCAAGATTTTATTCTCTTACCGTTTTATCTTTTGTGATTTTACTGAGATTTATCAGGCCTGCTTGTCTGGGGTTTAGGAATTATTCAGTGGAAATTATCCGATACTTGCTGGCTGATTTCTGAAAGCTTTGTGAGAATAACTGGTTTGATAACAACTGATTATTACTACCACGTCCCTTTCCTTCCTGCGTGAATAATCAAAAAAAAAAAAGAAGAAGAAGAGGAAAAAAAGAGAGGTAGAACAAGAGATATTATCAGTCTTACAGTTTCACAAGACAGTAAACAAAAAACAACTTTACAGTTCATGTATTAGCAATTAGTGATATACAGAAGGTTATAATGTTGACTCTGACGCTTTTGTTTGATACATACTCTCATACTTGTGTGCCATAAAAATTCAAATAGTGCCTTTCAACTTTCTGATAGCCCTACCCACAACGAAATCTCATTGGTTCATAATCACACATAACTGTACAGTTGATTCAGGCTTGTAAACAAACTGCACTTCAGGTTCGCTTCAGGTTTGGAATTAACAATAAAAGTTAGGCTTTGAAATGATACAAACCCCTGCGACTGTGTTGTACCAAAGACTTTAGGTATACAAAGGCGGTTCACTCCTATTTCTATGAATGGTAGAAAGTGCAATATGGCTGAATATGTCCCAGCTTCTAAATAAAAGAGCCAATCGGGAAGGTTGTTGTTTTGCTGCAGCTGCTGTTAGATGTTTGATTGCTGTCCCTGGCTGCATCCGAAATCACATACTCTCTTGAGTAGGTACTTACTACTTACAACCCGAATTCCGGAAATGTTGGGACATTTTTTAAATTTAAATAAAATGAAAACTAAAAGATTTTCAAATCACATGAGCCAATATTTTATTCACAATAGAACAAATATAACATTACAAATGTTTAAGCTGAGAAATTTTTACACTTTTATCCACTAAATGAGCTCATTTCAAATTTCATTTCAGAAGTGCTTTCTATATAGTATGAATGTGTATATTATGACTGTAATCTGGACATACATGTTGCCCTTATCACGTGACCTACCAGCATCAGTTGCGTCACTTCACTGCCATTCACAAATCCTCTCCCATGGCCTCATTGGATAGTAAAGTGTCCATTCCAACCCCCTCATTTCCATTTGGAATTCATAAAAGCACAAGAAGTGCTGATAGTGATCAAGGCCTGTACACCAAGATGTGTGCTTATCGAGGGTCTGTTAATTGTCACACCTTTAGTACGGTGGGTGAAGTTGTTATTTGGTCAGATTGTCCTCTGTTTTTGTCTCTTCTTCCTGGGGGCTTTTGCTCTTCCTCTCTACCTGACCTCTGCTTTCCATCTCAGCTAACATTTTACATACATGCTGGGAACAATTATTGGTACATCTATTTTGTAACCATTTCAAGTGTAAACATAACCAGATATTGTCTTTAAACTCTTTCAATTACAAATGATGTGCTAACTAGTTTTGATGCGGTATTAACTTTGAAGTGCAACCTTTTGCAATACAATATAGTCACACTATAGCAATGCTCTCTCAAATATATTGCTATCAACTGCTCTTATTTACATCATTGGTGTAAGTAGTGGATGGTAATAGACAAAAATGTACAGTTTTCTATCATCTTGCTGATAACGTTTCTTTAGTCATTTGGCTATCATGCAGCCTGAACCACTGTAGGGAAACCACCCTTACACACACTTCAGAATCTACTACTTCTCAGAAGTATTAGGTTATCCAGGTGCTTTTTGCCCCCTCTTTTATGAGTAGGCCTACTGTGAATTCAAACATACTTCTTTTGTCACATACTGTTTTTTTGCCTATATTGTAGGGAAGCATATGATTTTGGACACAGCCATTGTGTTATGAGACACATGGTTAAGACTGAACATGCACTTTGGCTGTTCCAGCCTTTTTTGTCATGATTTGAGCATTTATAAACAAATCTATGAGACGGCTGCTGTCTGATTTCATTGGTGATTTCAAATAAAATAATATTTAATAACCAAATTCACTTAAATTAACCAGAATAGATGCACATTCTCTAGTCAACTAGCATTTTCCCATAGTCGAATGTTTTTCTGTGTGTGAGAAGACAGTGGTAGATATGGTTTTTGATAAAAAAAGGTTGTTGATGCTAATAATGATTTCAAGTTCAAGTAGTAGAGTGATTTTCGACCGGGGGCCTCAGCAAACTTCCAAATGGGCCTCATAAAGATGAA
Organism: Ancherythroculter nigrocauda; assembly: GCA_036281575.1. NCBI lineage: Eukaryota > Metazoa > Chordata > Actinopteri > Cypriniformes > Xenocyprididae > Ancherythroculter > Ancherythroculter nigrocauda. The sequence continues at coordinate 41,631,095 of VTFQ01000006.1, read as the reverse complement.
TTAAAATGATTTTTAAAAGGCCTCATTAAAATAAGATATTTCTCATTTAATTCACTCCCTCAACAACTCTTTGTTTCCTATGAATAAATACTTGTTGATTCCCACAGTCTTGGAAAACCTTGATGTATGTGGATGTGTGATTTAGACCTGGAATAATCATGTAAGTTAAAATCTTAAAAAGCCATCAGTATTTTTTATAATGAATACACATTTTACTAGTTATGTGAAGCTCTAAAAGCTTTTTTTTTTTTTTTTTTTTTAAATCCTTGTAAAATTATGAATGATTAGAAGAGTCATGTAAATTCATTGATTATAACTGAAGAACATTCAGCTCTTAAAGTTTTTGAAATCCTGAAATGCAATTATTTTAGTTAAAATTATTTTAGTCACTATTTTAATTTATAGAAATGATTGAGTGCACATAGATTAAAAGTGCACATAGATTAAAGTGCACATAGATTAAAGTGCACATAGATTAAAAACAAAATTATGGCTAGGGGGTGGCAGAACCTGATTTTACCGAGTGCAACGTGTTCCTGGATCAACATCTTTGTTGATCCTGGAACAAAATTCCAATCAACCAATAAGATTTGAGGGACAAATTTACAGTTTATGTCAAGTCTAGGCTTACAGCCAGAGTTAAGTACTTCTGCATTATAGTGTTGTCTATAATTTTCCTCCGATTTACTAAAAAAACCTATAAGTAACTAAAAATAAAGTCACATGTTTGAACATGTTTAACCCTCTGGAGTTTGAGGCTGATTTGGGGCCTGGAGAAGTTTGACATGCCCTGACATTTATGCTTTTTTCAGTTGTTCATAAACATATTAATGACACAAGTGTCATTACACTGTATTCAGCACAAACTAGGCTACCATAATATGTGAGGAACATGTATGTACATGTTTGTGTTTTTGAAGGAATAATGTTTATGCGTGGTTATTGAAAAAACAAAAAACTTAAGTCACTGAAATAAGGCCAAAAAAAGTATAAGACTTCTGGGTATTGGAGGTTGTAGACTAGAGTTTTTGCTTCAGAATTATGTAAAAATTATGCTGCCTACTTGTTCATATAAAACAATATATTGATTTAGTTTTTGTAAGACACTTTTTGTCAAGAAACACAGTATGCGTGGAGGCGTGAATCATCATGAATAATGGGTCATTTACACCTGAGAAGACAAAAGAATCGCATAATAATGACCTGAAATGACTTGCATATTAATGAGGCCTTTCAGTCAGGTAGGCTGTGAAAAAACCCTCTGTAATCATGTCTCAGCTCAATTCAAAATAATGGTATTCTATTATATTATTTAAAATATCATGTATTTCTGTGATGCAAAGTATCTGAACAATTATGCTACCTCTATGGCATTTCATATAGCCTTTTAGCTTAAAAGCATGCACATTTGGAGAAATATTGATGGATTCTTATATGTTTATGTCAATTTTCTATACAGAGGAGTAATATTTATTCAGTATTGTCATCACTATGAGTGCTGGATACTGTGTTTTCAATTCATACTTGCAGCCGGAGGACGCTCTGTGCACCTTTAGTCCATAAATTATTCTAAAGAAGAAGAGGACATTTCAGGAATGGTGTTTTCAATTCATACTTGCAGCCGGAGGGCGCTCTCTGTACACCTTCAGGCCACAAATTCATATAAAGAAGAAAAGGAACCAGGAACTAACGGCATGTCTTCTAGAGATCGCTAACCATGGCTTAAACATCCAGATAAACACTTTTCAGGACAATAAATACACGACTGAGACAATGCATACAAGTATTGCCTCTGAATAGCGCTGGCTCCGTGGGCGTGGCCGCATTAGCGGATAATGAGCTGAATCACAGACTTCTGACATGGCTCTCTTTTCATACAGATTACATAAACACAGAATGTTTGTTTTCGATTTGACTTGCACGATTTAAAACCTGACATTTCAACGTTTCTTCATATGTGTCATTTTTTTTGTCATTAGTATTCATAAGTTACAGTTCATTTTCTGAGAACTATCAGATTGGACTTCGTTCAGAGGCAGACGAGAGATCACGCTTCATGTTAGTTTTCTTTATTTTACAAAAAGCACAACATTGTGTTTTTACTCTGAGTGTACACAAATAAAAGAAGATATTCTATAGTTTCAATTGATATATTACTTATGTCTCTATGACAAGAAATGACGGAGTATTTTAAGTCTGTTTTGCTGCAATGTGAAAAAAATCCTGCAAAACGCGCCGGTGCGTTAACGGACTCCAGAGAGTTAAAATGTCACATATCACATGACACATGGCCTCAACCACCACTTGTGAGATACTATCTCAAAATAAACCCCTAATTAAGAGTGTATTGATCGCCATTTCTGAGTTGGCGCTGACTGTATATAAAAGGGACACATACAAAGAGTTGTAACAGACACGCCAGGTTCCAGCATCCACCAATCACAACAAGCACCTTCCCCTGAGTACTAATCACTGCCACCTGCACCTCATCAGCACGATCATCACCAGCACTACAAGAGACACTCACACACACAGCCACATTGTCCGGTCTCGTTCGCATTACAGGAACTTACCTCTATGCTTCAGTGCCTCCATGTTCCCTCCTGTGTTCCAAGTCTGTGTGTGAGTGTCTTCCTCCAGCGTCATCCCCAGCCAGCTTCTGTGATGATCCTGCAAACACAAAGGACAGGCAATATCGCATTCATTATCGAAGGCGATACATCTGCGATATGAACGCGATATTGCGTGGCTTATCAGTGATCTACGGCTCTGTCTATTAAATGCCGCTCCATTTGAAAGCAGGTGATGGCGATTTAGCGGCAATCAGGGAACCGGCTTTACTGACAAAATGCGCGTGACAATCGCATGCGATATATCGCCCAGCCCTAGCCTAACTTTAGCTTTTTACTTCTGCTGATTGTATTTAGGCTTCAAAATTCATAACAGTTGAGTTAATTGGTGAAGATTATCATGATGTACAAAACGTATAAGAATCATATTTTTGTTGATCACAGAGCTTATTTTCTGTAAACAGCCCAATGGAAAAATCCTTGGGATTTTGGGATTATGGGATTGGGTTTTGCTGATGCTAGCATCCAAGTTGGCCAACAAAAATATGTCACCACTGCAGCACACATTTTCTTCTCACCCTATCATGGATTTCGCTCTTTCTAACCAATTGAGGAAGCCAACGCATCTTGGCAATTAGCGTCTAGAAAAGGGGTTTCCAATCCTGCTCCTGGAGGACAACTTTCCTGCAGAGTTTATTAGAGTTTAGTTCCACACATTTTCTTCTCACCCTATCATGGATTTCGCTCTTTCTAACCAATTGAGGAAGCCAACGCATCTTGGCAATTAGCGTCTAGAAAAGGGGTTTCCAATCCTGCTCCTGGAGGACAACTTTCCTGCAGAGTTTATTAGAGTTTAGTTCCAACAAAAAACTGCCTGGAAATTTCTAGTAATCCTGAAGACCTTGATTATGTGGTTCAGATGTTTTGAATTAGGGCTGCCCGAAAGTGGCCCTCAGGAACATAATTGGACACCCCTGCCCTACAACATGAAAAGTGTTGTTGTATTTCAAACAAACAAAGAAAGGTGCACTAAGTGTCTTGCAATCCACATACATTGATGTCCATTGCTAGGCAGTATAGCTCACAGGAAGCTGGAAGTGACTTCTGAGGTCAGAGAGGAGGACCTACTAGATCTAGAACTCCTTCTCTATAGAGTAGGGGTGTCCCCGAATACGGATTTACATAGTCGAATCAGAATCGAATCAGATTGCCTGTATTCGACTGATAGTTGAATCATATATGTGTGAGCGGGGGGATGCTTGAAAAACAGCAGTCCACTAGATAGTGCGCACAAACTCTTTCCGAGCTTAATGCCATAGGAGTAGGCTATACTTTGAAAGGCTCGCGCGCTCAAATTTCACATAATATATGTGAAAATGCTTTAAAGATGCCTGTAAGAATACGAAGAAAGAGTTTGACAAATGTTTTGTGAATTTATTTTATTTCTGAAAGTCTTGTGTATGAGCCAATCACAGTTGAGGTCAAGGTACAAGGAAGTGAGAGACGAAAGCGGGTGGTTTGCGGAAAGAAAAAATAAGGTTACTGTTAATGTAATGCACCAGACAAGGAAAGTGTTCAACAAGGACTCTTATACAAGACATTAATGGTGATATATCTGTCTGTGTGAGTGGTAAACTCATCACAGTAAGACAGACATAAGTTTAAGTTATCCGCTGATTTAGTGGCTAGTGTTTTGCATGGACTTGGCTAACAAGCTAGCAGCCAGCGACCTCGATTAGTTAAGCCTGTGTGGAAATGTGAGACCGACGATGATCAAAGACCCTGACGGAGCCGGATAGCGTTATCGAGTGGTGGACTTTGCTGTGATCGTCAACCATGTGTATTTTTTCTTCAACCGTCTTCTCTTCATCGCAAATCCTCTTGTCCTGTCTTCTGCTGCTGACGCCTTTGATCCTGTGCGTGTGAGGTCACATTCACATTGAGTAAAGGTACCATTTTTTGTTTGGCCTTGTGTGGTGAAGCAGCCATTTGATTTAAAGGGTCATGAAACCCCAGAACACATTTTTTGAGCTGTGAACAGATATGTATAGGCTGCACATCATTGAAAACACTAAATGTACTCATTAATTTTATTTATAATTTGAAATTAGTTATTTTTGCATTTTTCTGAGCGATTTCTGTCTTATTATAAAGTATTATTAGCCCTATTATTCCTTCGCATTTCTCCCTTGTGCTTCATAATTTGTTGTCATTTTTGTGTACAATGAGTGTGTTGTATGTCTCTGTTTCATTGGTTGTTCTCTCCCCTCTTCTCCCCCTCTACACTCCCAATTTTCCAGAGCTTTACATGCCCATTTTTACAGACTTTTTCCAGCTCAGAGGTGTGAATGACCAGGCTAAACAGGGGGGTTTCATGACCCTTTAATGCTGCAACGTACCCGAGCTACATTCAGGCCTGCATCATTTGAACATTTGAAGGCTATTTCACATTAAGCTAGGTTTTTGCCGGATATTTTATTTTCTTGGGTCCTTAAGTGTTAAAGGTGAATTTGAATGCATTTGTGATCTGAAAGTGAGTTTGACCAGACATATTTAATTTCTGACCTTCCTTTTCTAAGTAAATCTGGTATACTTTTTATAAAACCATTGTGGTTACTGACTCTTTTGATATCTTAAGTTAATTAAGAAAGAGAGTAAAATTTTGGTTTAAATGTGAAAGTGGATAAAAGTAATTCCAAGACATTTCATTTCCTGTTAAAGTGTAAATATTACTGCTTAAATAGTGATTTAAAGGGGAAAAGTATTTAATTTGATAAGTTTTTAATTACACTCACACATGCAAGTTAAACACTGATAAGTTTATTAGTGAAACCTCACTTATTTGATTGGATAGATATTTAAAGAACTCAGGATAGCACCTCTCATTATAGTTAAGCACGCTAGAGAGGCGCTACAATAAAGCGACCAAACTGCCTTTCATGTGATAGATGCAACTGAAAATGATTTTTATTTTTTTAAAACTGAAATGAAAGGCAATGTGGATAAACATTCACAGCCACGATGTACAAAACACCACACAAAGATATAGAAGAAAAACATTTTGGATATTTAAAAATATACATAAATTGCAGAAAGGCCACACTACAGATATGCATTTCACATTGGCAAATCACATTAAATCGGCTAAATTGCCTGTGCGAGCAAGCTTTAACTCTACAGCGCAACATTGATGCACCGAAAAACAATCAAAAAATCAATTTACAGAATTGAATAAGTACAGAATATACCATTCTAATAAATAAAAATAATTAACAAAAAATTAAATAGTCATAATCAAGTCACAAATGCTAAATGCCTGAAGTGCAGGGGAACCTATAGACTATATTCAAAACACATATTAAATTAGATAACCCAGGGTGATCAATAAATAAATTAAAATTAAAGAAATTATTAAAATAACAAAAGTATAGCCAGAATTGTCAACTTTGTCTTTTTAACTGCAGAGACAATAAACGCTAAATTCATAGATGCAAACTCCTCACCTTTCAGTGAGAACTCACCTTTTTGAGATCAAAATAGGTCACCCATGGGATTTGCATAGATCCAATGAGAAAGTGTTTTATGGGGGTAGGGGGGGTCTTACAAGGGTACTTGGGAACTTACAAGGGTAAATAAAGAACTAGTTGTTTCAATAAGTACTGTACAGTGTTTCCTTTACTCCTTATTTTAAAATTACTATGTCTATAATGGGTAATATTTTATGTATTTGAGGTCTGAGATGTGACAAACAGTGCCGTCTAATCAGCCAGTATTGTCTTAAATATCCTGCATAGCACTTCGAAAACTGTAAAAGCTCAGTAAAAAAAAGTAAAAAAGACAAAATCAATGTATAATTTACAGTCAAAATCTGTAATTCCCTGTGTGACACTCCACATTTGAAAGTATTTTGTTTAAATAATCATGTTTCTTAATAGTTTTTGTTATCAGTCATGTACATTAGGGTTTTATGTTACATCTTCTGTTGTTTAATGAATGTTTATTGCATTATTTAAGTGTTGTGGGTTACCATGGTGGTGTTTTGCGTTTGCGTGAATGACTCTTTGCACCTTCTTTATATTAGTGTATACTCCAGCTTGTGGAAAAGCTGCTTGTGATGAACTCTGATTCTTCATGTAGCTTTCTCTTTTACCATTTGCATTATTATGATGCTTGTCAGTATATGTTAAAGGTACAAAACAGATTTTAGTAGTAATGTGCATTGTTGACTTTATTGGTTTACATTCAGATTTTCTTAAATTACAGATTTATACTGTAAAATTTACAGTTTGTTCTGTAAATGTTTACACAGTTTTTCTGTATTTTTTACAGCTGCCAAAATTATTTTGTAAAAACTACGGAATTTTTTTACAGTGTAATAAAACTGATTTATTCACGCACATTAAACATATTTATTATTACTTACTTTTCGCATTTTTCTTTACAAAATTATCATAATAGGCTGTATATTAACCTATTGGGAGAGAACCGGTATGTCTATGTAAAATCAGATATTGAGCAGCACCCCCATATCTCATTTCATAACACCTCTGCAAAGATTTGACTGTGAGATTGATAGTCGAATCAGGCTCCTCCTATCGAAGCATCGAATCATCGACTATTCATGGCGACCCCTACTATAGAGCATATGCAGAAACCTTCTTCTGAACTTCTCTCCCACAAAGGCGTACAGCACTGGGTTCACACAGCAATGCAGAAGGCCAAGGTTTTGAGTTACGAACATGGCGATGTCCACCGATGTCCGTGTCAGACAGTTGAATTGAACCACTTTGGCCCTGAGGAGGGTGTCAACTATCGTGGAAACATGGAAGGGGGTCCAGCACAGAAGAAAAGCCACGACCACAGCTACGATCACCTTCATGGCTCTGTGCTTCTGGAAACCGCATGTACGCAAGAGCCGCACCACCGTCACGCTGTAGCAGATCAACATGACCACCAGAGGGAGAAGGAAACCAAGCAGATGCCTCATGATACGTGTGGCCAGTCGCCACTCATCAGCATGGTCTGTCTCGAAGAGTTCTGCACAAATAGTCTGATTCGAAAATTCCTCGTAAAATGTCTCGTTGTACAATGATGGCAAGGACAGCACACTTCCCAAAAACCACACCAATCCACAGACAACCCAGCTGCACAGTAACCTCTGAGCCTTCCTGGACTCCATAGCCCGTACGATGACCAAGTAGCGATCCACGCTGATGCACACCAAAAACAAGATGCTGGTGTAGAAGTTCACTTCCTTCACCAGGCTAACCAACTTGCATAAAACATCACCAAACACCCAACCGTGGATCACAGAAATCGCAGAAAAGGGCAGAATAAGAGCCAGTAATGTGTCGGCCAGCATCAGGTTGAATAGGTAAATATCCGAAGCAGAAAGCGAGCGTCTGTTAGAGCCGATGACCCAGCCGACGATCAGATTCCCAGGAACAGCCATCAGAAAGATGAGCATGTAGAAGACACAGAATGAAATGTTGATGGCTTTCCCCATAGTGATGGAGGAGCAGAGCAGCATCTTCTCATCCAGAACAAATTCAGTGTCATTCTGGTATTCTGTATAGTTTAACTCATCGTAGAGTTCATTGTAGAATTCACTGAAGTCCCTGATAGTCTCCATATAATGAGAGGTGTTTGAATCTGTAGAAGAACAAATAAAATGTATTAAAGCAACATGTAGTAATAATAGTGATATTTATTGTTAATAATTTCTGGCAAGAAATATAGTTTAGAAGCTTAACTGTGTTTAAGGTTGAGATGTGTAAAGTAGGAAATAAAAATGTCATCAAATTAAGACAAAAGTTTTAGTTCTCCTGTGCAACCCTTTAAGAAAAAAAAACACCCTTATATTTTTAATATTTTCCATACAGCCATAAATGTTTTTTCTTCACCAGTTTTTATTAATGAAATTTGCAATAAAAGTTTTTTTTTTTTTTTTTTTTTTTTTAATTTCTTAGGTCTAAAAAAACTCAAATACAAAAAAAAACAAAAAAAAACGCATGAACAAACAATCTACCAAACAAATAAATAACATAATAAATTAATAAATTAATTCAGATTTTTTGGAGGATTTAACAAATGGGTAGTTTATTAGACATTAACAAGTTTTCGCGCAATGTGACATGCTATCTCAGACTATTGAAAATATTACAATTAGACTAGTTGCTTTTTATGCCCATTGCATGCAGAATTTATTAGCTCATATTAATTGAAGGTCTACATGGACATATTTGTACTATTAAAATGTATTTTTCATGCTGAAGGACTATTTAAAATAAATAAATAATGGCAAAAGATGATTAAACATTTTGAGGGGAAATTAAAATGGTCTAATATACATTCATATAAATTTGAACTAAAAATCATGATGGACATGAGTTTTTTAATAAATTTGATGGGTCAACTACTTAAAAGCTTTTGATAATCACATTTTCAAATGATTGACTTCTAAATTAATGATGAAATTAAGATATTGGACTTACCATTCATCGTAACTTTTTAGTGATAGTGATCAAGGCCTGTACACCAAGATGTGTGCTTATCGAGGGTCTACTAATTGTCACACCTTTAGTACGGTGGGGGAAGTTGTTATTTGGTCAGTTTGAATGGCTCACATTTTGGTTTCAGTCACAAGGGGTTTTCTGGCACACTTTTTTTTTGCCTCCTCTTTTTTTTGTCTCTTCTTCCTGGGGGCTTTTGCTCTTCCTCTCTTCCTGACCTCTGCTTTCCATCTCTCTTTCTCTACACTTCTTCTCTCTCTCTCTGTCTCTCAGCTAACATTTTACATACATGCTGGGTACAATTATTGGTACATCTATTGTAACCATTTCAAGTGTAAACATAACCAGATATTGTCTTTAAACTCTTTCAATTACAAATGATGTGCTAACTAGTTTTGATGCGGTATTAACTTTGAAGTGCAACCTTTTGCAATACAATATAGTCACACTATAGCAATGATCTCCCACATATATTGCTATCAACTGCTCTTTTTTACATCATTGGTGTAAGTAGTGGATGGTAATAGACAAAAATGTACAGTTTTCTATCATCTTGCTGATAACGTTTCATGCAGCCTGAACCACTGTAGGGAAACCACCCTTAAAACACACACTTCAGAATACTTCTCAGAAGTAGTAGGTCATATAAGTTATTTTTTGCCTACTCTTTTATGAGTAGTCCTACTGTGAATTCAAACATACTTCTTTCGTCACATACTGTTTTTTTTGCCTACTATATAGTAGGGAAGCATGTGATTTCGGACACAGCCATTGTGTTATGAGACACATGGTTAAGACTGCAGATGCGTGTTGGCTGTTCCAGCCTTTTTTTTTTGTTATATTTGAGCGTTTATAAACAAATCTATGAGACGGCTGCTGTCTGATTTCATTGGTGATTTCAAATATGAAATTTAATTGTAAGCTTGATGAATAGATTTGGTGTTTCTCCATTCGGTGTTTCTCCATGCGAGAAACCGAACAGTATTTAAATCATTTTTTACCTCTAATACACCACTATGTCCAACTGCCTTGAGCATCCGGTGTGTGAGGTCTGAACGCACTCTGACGCCGGAATCTGACTCATTGAAGTATAAGCGCGAGACATCACTTCCTTCAACAGAGCGCGTTTTCAGACCTCACCAACAGATGCTCAAGGCAGCTGGACATAGTGGTGTATTAGAGGTAAAAAAAAAAATGATATAAATACTGTTCGGTTTCTCGCACAAACCGATCGTTTCGTGTCTTAGGACATCAATGTGTCGTCACGAGCTGCAGGGTTTAATTTGTACTTTTTTTGACTCTCATAGATTTTGTTCCCATTGACATGCATTTTACGACTGACAGACTGCAACGGTTGGAGTTAAAAATCATCATTTGTGTTCTACTGAAGAAACAAAGTCACCTACATCTTGGATGCCCTGGGGGTAAGCAGATAAACTTCAAATATTCATTTTTAGGTGAACTATCCCTTTAAAATAAGATAATTCACTCCCTCAACAACTCTTTGTTTCCTATGAATAAATACTTGTGGATTCCCACCGTCTTGGAAAACCTCGATGTATGTGGATGTGTGATTTAGACCTGGAATAGTCATGTAAGTTAATAAAATCTTAAAAAGCCATCAGTATTTTTTATAATGAATACACATTTTACTAGTTATGTGAAGCTCTAAAAGGGTTTTTTTTTTTTTTTTTTTAATCCTTGTAAAATTATGAATGATAGGAAAAGATTATAACTGAAGAACATTCAGCTCTTAAACGGGCTCTATGAAAGATTTTTACTTTAATGAAGCATAAAAATACCCCAGTATGTTTGCAGATATTTAGGAAACATGCTAAGTTCACCTACTTGTTTCTCAGAAAGACATTGCTACAGCCAGATATTCTACTTTGAAAATGTGCATTCCGTGTCGGAATGTCTGTCTTTGTTTTGGTCTGTGCGAAACGTGTGTCAGTTTATCCAATAGTATTTCGACATCACAGGTTGCCAGTTGGCGGAAAACAACGCATATTGCAACCATGGAAACCAGCAAACAAACTGGATCAAAGAATCGCAGATTCTACCTAAAAAACCTCTGAATCCATCTAAAAATCTCTATGAACAACAGCATATTAAAACAGATAAATCAACTTATCAGCTTACAGTGTGTAAGTCTCCTCAGCTTTCATTGTGAATTGCGCTTCCTATTGTTGCTGGCAACCCGCGTCTTTGAACGAGGAGGCGGGCCAAACAATATTTTGAATTTGGACTGCAGTACCTATTTTGAACAATGGGTATCATTCCTACATAGAGCCCCTTTATTTTTTTTGAAATCCTGAAATGCAATTATTTTAATTAGAATAAATAGATTAAAAACAAAATTATGGCTGGGGGTGGCAGAACCTGATTTCACCAAGTGCAACGTGTTCCTGGATCAACTCTTGTTGATCCTGGAACAAAATTCCAATCAACCAATCAGATTTGAAGGACAAATTTACAGTTTATGTCAAGTTCAGGCTTACAGCCAGGGTTAAGTGCTTCTGCATTATAGTGTTATCTATAATTTCCCTCTGATTTACTAAAAAAAACTATAAGTAACTAAAAATAAAGTCACATGTTTGAACATGTTTAAAGGTCCCCTTGAACATGTTTTTAAAAGATGTAATATAAGTCTAAGGTGTCTCCTGAAAGTGTCTGTGAAGTTTCAGCTCAAAATACCCCATAGTTTTTTTTTTATTAATTTTTTTAACTGCCTATTTTGGGGCATCATTAACAATGCACTGATTTTCACTGACGCCGCCCCTTTAAGAGCGAGCGTGTTCCCTGCCACATGAGCTGTCGACTATATTACAGCGCATTTACAAAGTTCACACAACTAATATAACCCTCAAATGGATCTTTACAAGATGTTCGTCATGCATGCTGCATGCATGCTTCGAATTATGTGAGTAAAGTATATATTTGGATGTCAACGTTTTATTTTGAGTGAGTTTGAGGCTGTGTTCCGTGGCTAACGGCTAATGCTACACTGTTGGAGGGATTTATAAAGAATGAAGTTGTGTTTATGAATTATACAGACTGCAAGTGTTTAAAAATGAAAATAGCGACGCTCTTGTCTCCGTGAATACAGTAATAAACGGTGTAACTTTAACCAACAGTAGCCTACATTAGCAACATGCTAACGAAACATTTAGAAAGTCAATTTACAAATATAACTAAAAATATCATGATATCATGGATCATGTCAGTTATTATTGCTCCATCTGCCATTTTACGCTGTTGTTCTTGCTTACCTAGTCTGATGATTCATCTGTGCAGATCCAGACGTTACTGGCTGTCCTTGTGTAATGCATTTGAACCATAGACTGTAAAGATTTGAACACTGGCATTATGCAAATATTAGGGTGGAGCCCCCGACTGTTACGTAACAGTCGGTGTTATGTTGAAATCCGAGTGTTTTAAACAAATGAGATTTATAAAAGAAGGAGGAAACAATGGAGTTTGAGACTCACTGTATGTCATTTCCATGTACTGAACTCTTGTTATTTAACTATGCCGAGGTAAATTCAATTTTTGAATCAAGGGCACCTTTAAAATGTCACATATCACATGACAGATGTCCTCAACCACCACTTGTGAGATATTATCTCAAAATAAACCCCTAATTAAGAGTGTATTGATTGCCATTTCTGACTTGGCGCTGACTGTATATAAAAGGGACACATACAAAGAGTGTTCATAACATTTTTATTTTTTTAAACAAGCATGAAAAATCAAACAGTACATCAATTTTAAGTCCTGGAGAGGTTTTGCTGTCATTGCATTCATTTAAGGCTGATAAACCATTCCACCATAGACACTTCATGAGTACAGTAATATAATGTCCCTCTCCAGAATGCCCTGAATCAAACGAAGAATTGTAACTTTCATAGAGTATAGAGGAAAACAGTACAGTATAATGCATTTTGAAAAGAAGTATAATGCATTTTGATTAAGTGCATTTCAGACTATAATCTCATAAATAAAAAACTTACTGACCACATACTGTACAGACCAGCTGCATTGACCAAAAAATGACCATGACAAGCTCTTGAGCAAGCGTGTTGTGTTGAAAGGGGTTTTGCTAACTTCAACCTCTCTCCCAACACATGGCCAAGCATTATGCAATAGCATATTTGTTTATTTGCAAATCAAGTTAAAAGAGTTCATCAAAAGAGTCTTTATGATATTATGGTTTCTCAGGTGGTTCGGGGTCCATCCTTCAACGTAAGTCTATGGGTTTCTTCACTCGCGTTATCATCCGCCAGGCAAAAATTGCAAGAACTTTGAAAAGTACCAGTCCCTTTTATCAAAAGGGTTAGTTGAGGTTTTATTCTTGCCTGTAATGCACAACATGCATGCCAATGTGGAATACTTAAGGCACAGTCACATTTATCATTGTTCTGTGAAATTTCTTAGACAAAATACAGTAGTTTCAACAGGAATATGCGATTGGAAATTTTGTGTGAGGGTAAAAGATTTCACAACAGATTTTTCGCAAAGGGTCCACGTTGTTCACACAAATTTTCCAAGTTGACCAACAGAAAATTGCTTGGTTTGAAAGTGACTTGACTTCTGCATGAGTTGTGAGTCATACATCTCTAAACTGTTGACAATAGACCTTTTTTGCCTGCAACATTTGACCGCACCTTTAGATTAGGGGTTTTATTCAGATCATTAACCCACCCTATGAGCAATTACGATCCGTATATGATTCGTAAACATTTTGAAGCTCAGCCAAACAATAAAGTGCTGCAGGGATGATTATTAATTTTGAAGGCCAAAACCTGGAAATGAGTTGCATTTTAGCACTTCTGCTTCCATTGACCCAAAATCAATGTGTTTTTTTTATGTGTTTTTGGTTAAAAGCCTGAAATAAGGTCTGAAGTGAACACAAGCTCAAGATATTTTCATGTTTTACTCTATGACCTAAAATCAGTCAACTTGTGATTTTTTAAAGCCTTTACTTGTCTTGAAAAAGGCGGTTGCTAACAAGTGGCTCAATGGGACTGTAGAGATTGTCGGGGATATTAAATATCATCATGCCTGACATGAAAACTCGTCAACTCACTTGTCAGTGACAACACAGCTTCATTGTTTTTATAGTTCTCACAAACTATTCTAATTCAAACTTTCGAAGAATCTTTAAAGAGTTGCCGGAAACTGAATGTTGTAAGTCATGTGACCATAGTTTAGTTCATTAATAGCCTAACTTTAGCTTTTTACTTCTGCTGATTGTATTTAGGCTTCAAAATTCATAACAGTTGAGTTAATTTGTGAAGATTATCATGATGTACAAAACGTGTAAGAATCATATTTTTGTTGATCACAGAGCTTATTTTCTGTAAACAGCCCAATGGAAAAATCCTATTGGGTTTTTGCCGATGCTAGCATCCAAGTTGGCCAACAAAAATATGTCACCACTGCAGCACACATTTTCTTCTCACCCTATCATGGATTTCACTCTTTCTGACCAATAGAGGGAGCCAACGCATCATGGCAATTAGCGTCTAGAAAAGGGGTTTCCAATCCTGCTCCTGGAGGGCAACTTTCCTGCAGAGTTTATTAGAGTTTGGTTCAAATAAAAAACTACCTGGAAATTTCTAGTAATGAAGACCTTGATTATGTGGTTCAGATGTTTTGAATTAGGGCTGCTGGAAAGTGGCCCTCAGGAACATAATTGGACACCCCTGCCCTACAACATGAAAAGTGTTGTTGTATTTCAAGCAAACAAAGAAAGGTGCACAAAGTGTCTTGCAATCCACATACATTGATGTCCATTGCTAGGCAGTATAGCTCACAGGAAGCTGGAAGTGACTTCTGAGGTGAGAGAGGAGGACCTGCTAGATCTGGAGACGGAGAACCGATCCAGAACTCCTTTTCTATAGAGCATATGCAGAAACCTTCTTCTGAACTTCTCTCCCACAAAGGCGTACAGCACCGGGTTCACACAGCAATGCAGAAGGCCAAGGTTTTGTGTTGCGAACATGGCAAAGTCCACCGATGTCCGTGTCAAACAGCTGAATTGAACCACTTTGGCCCTGAGGAGGGTGTCAACTATCGTGGAAACATGGAAGGGGGTCCAGCACAGAAGAAAAGCCACGACCACAGCTACGATCACCTTCATGGCTCTGTGCTTCTGGAAACCGCGTGTACGCAAGAGCCGCACCACCGTCACGCTGTAGCAGATCAACATGACCACCAGAGGGAGAAGGAAACCAAGCAGATGCCTCATGATACGTGTGGCCAGTCGCCATTCATCAGCATGGTCTGTCTCGAAGCGTTCTGCACAAATAGTCTGATTCGAAAATTTGTCGTAAAATGCCTCATTGTAGAATGATGGCAAGGACAGCACACTTCCCAAAAACCACACCAATCCACAGACAACCCAGCTGCACAGTAACCTCTGAGCCTTCCTGGACTCCATAGCCCGTACGATGACCAAGTAGCGATCCACGCTGATGCACACCAAAAACAAGATGCTGGTGTAGAAGTTCACTTCCTTCACCAGGCTAACCAACTTGCATAAAACATCACCAAACACCCAACCGTGGATCACAGAAATCGCAGAAAAGGGCAGAATAAGAGCCAGTAATGTGTCGGCCAGCATCAGGTTGAATAGGTAAATATCCGAAGCAGAAAGCGAGCGTCTGTTAGAGCCGATGACCCAGCCGACGATCAGATTCCCAGGAACAGCCATCAGAAAGATGAGCATGTAGAAGACACAGAATGAAATGTTGATGGCTTTCCCCATAGTGATGGAGGAGCAGAGCAGCGTTGTCTCATCCAGAACAAATTCAGTGTCATTCTGGTATTCTGTATAGTTTAACTCATCGTAGAGTTCATTGTAGAATTCACTGAAGTCCCTGATAGTCTCCATATAATGAGAGGTGTTTGAATCTGTAGAAGAACAAATAAAATTTATTAAAGCAATATGTAGTAATAATAGTGATATTTATTGTTAATAATTTCAAAATTAAAACATTTTTTTCTGGCAAGAAATATAGTTTAGTAGCTTAACTGTGTTTAGGGTTGAGATGTGTACAATAGGAAATAAAATTGTCATCAAATTAAGAAAAAAGCGATAGTTCCCCTGTGTTATCCTTTAAGAAAAAAATATATATATATTTTTTTAAATTTTTCATACATTCATAAAAAAAAAATTCTTCACTAGTTTTTATTAATGAAATTTGCAAAAAAAAAAAATTTTAATTTCTTAGGTTTAAAATAACTCAAATAGAAAAAAAGACACAAGAACAAACAAACTACCAAACAAATAAATAAACAAAAAATACAATCAATCAATTAATTGAGATTTTGAGGGAGGATATAACAAATGGGTAGTTGACATTAACAAGTTTTCCCACAATGTGACATGCTATCTCAAACTATTTTACTGTTACCATTAAAAATATTACAATTAGACTATTTGCTTTTTATGCCCATTGCATGCAGAATTTATTAGCTCATATTAATTGAAGGTCTACATGGAAATATTTGTACTATTAAAATGTATTTTTCATGGTGAAGGACTATTTAAAATAAATAAATAATGGCAAAAGATGATTAAACATTTTGAGGGGAAATTAAAATGGTCTCATATACATTCATATAAATTTGAACTAAAAATCATGATGGACATGAGTTTTTTAATAAATTTGATGGGTCAACTACTTAAAAGCTTTTGATAATCACATTTTCAAATGATTGACTTCTAAATTAATGATAAAATTAAGATATTGGACTTACCATTCATCGTAACTTTGTTTTTGGTCTAGTGCTACGTGAGAATCCACAGGATGAAATGTTAGACTTTTGCGCTGAAGGTTCCTTTATACTCTTTGAAGGGATGTTGATATATCCTGTTTGCCTAAGTCCTAAAAGTTACCTAAAGTGTACCATCTCAACTACGATGCTCAAATTTTATTTCTCAAAAACTTCTCATGACATATCTGGAATAGTCTTTTCACAGGAGACAAGCGGATACTTACATTTCTGTCTTCAATAACTGAAGGGGATGCAGAAGACGAGGATGTTGGGTGATGTTGCTTTTAAGCGGCTACAAGAAAGCAGAAGATCAGAGATGTTTGGTTGGGGAATTTGAAACATTTGAATGGTCACAAGATCCTCACTCGTGTTCAATCTAGGACATAAACATGATCAAAACACCAAAAGTGAAACTAAGTATCATGTGGACCAAAATCATCAACATATTTATGATACAAAGTCATGAGGTCATTTAATAGGAATTCTGAAACTCAGTTTCAAATCATTCATTTGTGTGTGAATACTAATGGGAATATTAACAGGTTTCTACATTTAAATGACAGAAATAAAATATATTATGTGATGCATGTGCATTGCAAAACAAACAAACTGATGAACATAAATGAATTTAATTTTAAGAGTAAATCTAAATAAGAAATCAAACATAGATATAAACTAATTAATAATTTTATTAGTCATCACATATTGTGTGACAAAAAAACTGTAAAAAGTTGAGTATATCATTTTTGAATTTTAAATTAATTACTGGAATGTTATTTGGAATTTAAAATGAATTTAAACTCATCTGAACAAAGAACTATAAACTTCATGTAGAAAACCCTATTTTAGGTAATATGGAAGTGATTTTTCAACATCGGAGGAAAGACGTGTCACATGTGAAGAGATGCACTCAAGGAAATTGTGCAACTCTGTCCCACTGAGTTTGTCCCAAAGATACTGAAAACAAGTGTGTTGCTAACATGAGGAGCAACCAGTTTCATTTGATGAGCTATTTCAAAAGGCATGAGCCATTTAGAAAAAGTAATCACAAAAGAAATTGTAAACATACTGGATATTTGAGAAAAAATATCTACATATTTAGAACTTAATTTATGAATATTGATGTGGTGTATGTATGGGAATTGTTTTTTGTAAAAAAAAAACAACAACAACAACAAAACATGCTGAACAATCCTTTAGGGTGTAAATAACAAAATATGTTTATATATATAGACAGACACAGAATTGTTGACATTTTTGCAGATTTATTAAAAAAGAAAAACTGAAATATCACATGGTCCTAAGTATTCAGACCCTTTGCTCAGTATTTAGTAGAAGCACCCTTTTGATCTAATACAGCCATGAGTCTTTTTGGGAAAGATGCAAGTTTTTCACACCTGGATTTGGGGATCCTCTGCCATTCCTCCTTGCAGATCCTCTCCAGTTCTGTCAGGTTGGATGGTAAACGTTGGTGGACAGCCATTTTTAGGTCTCTCCAGAGATGCTCAATTGGGTTTAAGTCAGGGCTCTGGCTGGGCCATTCAAGAACAGTCACAGAGTTGTTGAGAAGCCACTCCTTCATTATTTTAGCTGTGTGCTTAGGGTCATTGTCTTGTTGGAAGATAAACCTTCGGCCCAGTCTGAGGTCCTGAGCACTCTGGAGAAGGTTTTCATCCAGGATATCCCTGTACTTGGCCGCATTCATCTTTCCCTCGATTGTACCCAGTCGTCCTGTCCCTGCAGCTGAAAAACACCCCCACAGCATGATGCTGCCACCACCATGCTTCACTGTTGGGACTGTATTGGACAGGTGATGAGCAGTGCCTGGTTTTCTCCACACATACCGCTTAGAATTAAGGCCAAAAAGTTCTATCTTGGTCTCATCAGACCAGAGAATCTTATTTCTCACCATCGTGGCAAACTCCATTGGGGCTTTCATGTGTCTTGCACTGAGGAGAGGCTTCCGTCGGGCCACTCTGCCATAAAGCCCCGACTGGTGGAGGGCTGCAGTGATGGTTGACTTTCTACAACTTTCTCCCATCTCCCGACTGCATCTCTGGAGCTCAGCCACAGTGATCTTTGGGTTCTTCTTTTACCTCTCTCACCAAGGCTCTTCTCCCCCGATAGCTCAGTTTGGCTGGACGCCAGCTCTAGGAAGGGTTCTCGTCGTCCCAAACATCTTCCATTTAAGGATTATGGAGGAAACCATGCTCTTAGGAACCTTAAGTGCAGCAGAAATTTTTTTGTAACCTTGGCCAGATCTGTGCCTTGCCACAATTCTGTCTCTGAGCTCTTCAGGCAGTTCCTTTGACCTCACGATTCTCATTTGCTCTGACATGCACTGTGAGCTGTAAGGTCTTATATAGACAGGTGTGTGGCTTTCCTTATCAAGTCCGAATCAGTATAATCAAACACAGCTGGACTCAAATGAAGGTGTAGAACCATCTCAAGGATGATCAGAAGAAATGGACAGCACCTGAGTTAAATATATGAGTGTCACAGCAAAGGGTCTGAATACTTAGGACCATGTGATATTTGTTTTTCTTTTTTAATAAATCTGCAAAAATGTCAACAATTCTGTGTTTTTCTGTCAATATGGGGTGCTATGTGTACATTAATGAAGGAAAAAAAATGAACTTAAATGATTTTAGCAAATGGCTGCAATATAACAAGGAGTGAAAAATTTAAGGGGGTCTGAATACTTTCCGTACCCACTGTATATAAACTGAGGTGTAATGGAGGCTAGCTAGTAAGAGCTGTGTGAGTAAACCTCACTCCTCTGGTTTCAAGAGGCTGTGGTATTTAGTGTCCTTTTAGTGCGTCTGCATCCCATGCTGGTCACGCTGGTTCAAATCCCGCTTTGGGTGGTGCTAGTAGAATCGGAGGGGTTACATTGGTGCCGTGACCCCGACGGGAGAGAGGTTTAGGGGTTGAGTGTAACTGAGGCTAGCTAGTAAGTGCTGTGTGAACAAACATCAATCCCCTGGCCTCAAGAGGCACACTAGCATGCTAGAGGCTTCAGTATTTGGTGTCCTTGTTAGTGCGACCGCATCCCATTCCGGTGATGCTGGTTCGAATCCTGCTCGGGACAGTGCGAATAGAACTGGAGAAATTACAATAAGTCTATGTGACGAGCAGGGCGGGTGAGAGCTGTAAGGGTAAGGACTCTTGTCCTTCACTGTCGTCGCTCCTCCTTTTATGCTTCCGGAGCTCCTCCGTGAGAGACTCGAGACCGGTGCAACGCGCAGCTGTTTCCTCACCTCGCGACGTTCCCTCAAGGCTTTCACCTGCCCTGCTCGTCACAGTCATTACCAGAATTATTACATTATATCATTACTTAACTTACATTAAAATAGTTACAAAATCATGAAAGTGATTTATATATATATATATATATATGTGTGTGTGTGTGTGTGCGTGTGTATATTCATACATATTCCCCCAAACTTATTTGAATGTAATAAAATGCAAAGTTATTCTAAAATAAGTGTTAGAATTCTGCTTAAATTCATCTTATTGTCAACAAGATGGTCAAGTACAATAATACATGAGCTTAAATTAGATGACTTTGTGAAATTTAAAGCAGCGTGAATCTGGTCCAGCCCCTTTTGACAAAGACCCCTTTCTGTTGTGTTCAGGACAGGAAGAAACACGTCTCTCTGTGAAGAATAAGAAGGTGAGGAATGCAAGATGAGATATAAAGCTATTCATATTCAAATATGGTAAGCACAAGATAACCCATATAGGGGAAGAAAATCTCAAATGAAGTATTTTTAATATCAAAAAATTGTGTGCAATCAAACATCAGAGATTTCAATATGAACGCAAACATCTGATTCTTCCAAGTCCAATTTATATATTTTATGTTGAAAGATCAAATATCTTTGTGAACTGTAAATGTCTAACCTGTAAATAGAGAAACGTGGTATGTCTACCATTGTAAACCCCATTTCATTCCACGAAAGTACAAACATTTCATAGACAGAGAATGGAAAAAGAGTGTCCTTCTCAGATTACAGTCTGTGTAAATGCCAACAAAAAGAAAGAGGTGAAAATTCTTGCCCACAAACTCAGCCTCAGGCTATAATCACTTTCATCAAAGATTCTCCGAAGCTGATGCATGTTTGTGCTACTTGCCAATTAAAAATAAAGATCTCTGCAGTGACACACATAAATGCCAGTGAGCCAAATAAATAGTTTTAAAAAAAAAAAAAAAAATGGGAATAGATAGAATAAAAAATTAAATTTTGTAATTATTTACTTACCCTTATGTTATTCCAAACCCGCATGTTGGTATTTTTCCATAAAACACAGGAATGGAATCTGGTAATCTAGTTAACACTCTTAAAAATTAGGGTTCCAAAAAGGTGTTTACACTACCATAGAAGAACCATTTTGGGTTCCACAAAGAACCAGGGGGTAATCAGAGGAACTCTTTTCAACTTTAAAGAACCTTTTGTCCAATGGAATAATTCTAAAGTTGTTAAAGTTCCTTCATGGAACCATCGCTGGCAACAAAGAACCTTTATTTTTAAGAATGAAGGACACAAAATACACACATACACACACAAAATATTTTTTACTAACACACTGCCTTAACTTGCTGAAAATATCTAAACATAAATGGGTAACACTACAATACGGGGGCACTAATATGCATTAATTTATGCTTAACTAATGCACAGATAATCATGCGTTAATGTATGACTCATGAAGAACTAAACCATTAAGTAATGATTACTGCATCAGCAACTAATAAAGAGTCTGTATGATTAATAAATTACGTAATTTATGAATTGTTATTAATTAAATGTGTCATAATGTATTAATTCCTTAACACATTTTATTAACTCATAGTGTAAGTTAATGTGTTAATTACCACAATGGTTTGACGCCATGTACTTTAACTTCCAGCTGTCTGCTTTAAAGGTGCAATATGTAAGATTTCTGTCTGCTAGAGGTCGCTAGAGGCCTATTCAAAACAAAGGCGTAGCTTGATGATGGCAAGTTTGAGCGCGGAATCTTGGGACATGTTGTCTTCACATCACAGCCGGTGGAAACAATCAGGATAGGACTCAGGAAGAAATTATGTTCATGGATGCGATTATTAACATTACTGTAGTATGAAGCAGAGCAGGAGCGAGTGTTGTGGGAGCTGAACGAGGCCGCTGGAGTGATTGCGCAACACACGCCTCACGAGCAGCAGAACTTTTATTATGCCGCAGTCGCCGGCGCTGCTTCCGCTTTTCCAGTCATGAGTATGAGGTAACACAGCTCTGTTTATCATATTAGATACATTTGAGAGTGTTGAAATGATGTTATATCGTTACTCTGTGCATTCTCTCGGCGGCTGCTGTGAGACACTGTTGCACACTGCAGTAAATGCTGGATGGCTTGTGTTAATAAATGGCATGCAATTAATTTTAAAACATATTGTATGATGGAGAAAATGCTGTATTACTGTTACTAAAAATAAAGATGCATCTGATTATGCTATGTTAGCTACTTGACAAGATAGTGTTTTTCTCTGAGGCATGGTAAAGCATGGTACTCACAAAAAAATCAAGAAAATTAGATTTAAACAATAAGACTAAACATGTTGAGCTATATAACAATAATTAGTTTTCTGTCTATAAATATATCAAAACAGTAACATTCCATTGTCTATTAAAATATGTAATATATTAAAGCGTCTTTGGTGTTTCCATGGTTTATACAAAATAAACGGAACGCAGGTATGACACAATTGACAGGCGACTCCTCACACGTCCCGGAGCCTTGGTTGAAATATCAATTTTCTCACGATTTACAAATAGTTGCAAACATTTGGGATGTTGTAAGTACTCAAGTGAACAAAATATATAACACTGGCCTAATGGTTTTTGGATATTTTACTGCAAAAAACTTACATATTGCACTAATCATTAACTTGCAATGAAGATTTGCAAATGTAGCATCATGTTATGACTTTACTTGTTGTTTTAGTTAATAAAATATGTTAAGGAATTAATACATTATGACACATTTAATTAATAACAATTCATATATTACTTAATATATTAATCGTATAGACTCTCTATTAGTTGCTAATGCGGTAATCATTAATTAATGGTTTAGTTCTTCATGAGTCATACATTAACGCATGATTATCTATGCATTAGTTAAGCATGAATTAATGCATATTAGTGCACCTGTATTGTAAAGTGCTACCCATAAATATTTCTCAAATTGAGTCAATACAACTGAACTGTTTGTTTTATGCTTATTCAACTTTGCAACTTTATAACAAATACAAACGTCATTACCTACTATCCACTTTATCAGTGTTATAACACAGCTAAAGACCCCATGGGTATTTCTCAAAAGACTAAATGACTAAACAATCTCAATAATAATCACTACACTTTCCTAAATTTTTACATTTCCCTCATGAGGTATAAAAAATATAATTTTAGACATATTGTTGCGAAAGATATTTCATTTTCAGTTTTCTTGAATGCGATTAGTTTTTCAGTAACTGGACAGTATGGCTAAAGTAAGGCTATTCGGCCTATCAATATCAATGCACACTCAAAACCTGGAAATATCAGAGAATGCACCAAAACAGGGTGATTTCAATAAACTAGCAAATGTAAATCCTATAATATATCTAAAATATTTCAGAAAGAATGAATAAAGAAGTAGAAATCCCTCTTTGTGAGTGCAATGTTTTAAAAACTCTTTATTTAGTTTCAGTGTTTTGACTAGCGCAAACGAACAGGCAGTGACGCGGGCAGCCCGCGGGTCTTTCGAGTCAATGCGGAAGCGGCCAGAAGTCTAGGAGCAGGAAAACCAAAACGATTGTAGTAGGATTGTAGAAAAGCAACATTTGCTCTTATATTTTTAATTCCACATAGCCATTAAACATTCATTTAAATCATCATGATTTTGTTGGAAATCAACAATCGGATCATAGAGGAGACTCTCAGCCTCAAATTCGACAGCGCGAGCAACGGGTAAGATCTTCCTGTCTGAGTCACAACTCACATCAAACATCGCTCATTTAATGCATGTATGCGTTGACAAGAGCCATATTTTCTTTTGCACGGATAAAATAACATGATAACACATGCGTTTGTGTTTTGTGAGATGATTTGTTGATTGTCCATGTTCGAATATTGAAGTGTCCTGTATATGGGGTGTGTCCAGCAGTTCAGGTCACATAGAAAACCATTACATTTATGTGTGTTTGTGAACGCGGCATCAACGTGATTGCTAAAAAGTCTCTTGAGTGATTCTGACCATTGCACACATGTCGCTTTCGGCTGACCCGATTTCTTGAATTGTTTAGTCCCAGTGAAGACTGAAGACACTTCCTGTTCATAGCTTCTGCCTAAATCAGTCGGATGCATGTCGCTGCAAGATCAGCGCTTCTTTCAGACCCGTCCATGCAGGATGAAGTAGCTCTGTAGATTCCTCGGGAATTTCATTTTCCTCCAGTATGTGACTTTGCGCGTGCTTGCGCTCAGTGCTGGAACGTCCACGCGCCTGCTGTGACTCATCCTGTATCATTAAAGCATATAAATAAAAATAAATTCTGATCTGTTTCCGCTTTTTAAGTTATTTTACTTGAAATAAGAGTTAATGAAACGGCTCGTTATTGCTTTTAAAGAAACAGTGCGTCAAAACAATAAAGTTATTGTTTACATTATTTACTTAATTCTGATTGGTCAATTACGACATTCAGGTAAAATATTTCTCAATAATGACCGCTGTTAATCACCACACCGTATAAATAACTTATTTTAGTATTGTATAAGCTAATAAAATGATTTCAGCAATGAATATTTCATTTATTTATTTATTTATTTGGCGTGTAGTAAGTGGAATAATGTACAGTCATTATTGCATAATAATAATAAATCACTTCTGCTTGCAGTCCTAGTCATTTTAGATGACTGTCCATTATCCCTTAGGGTGAATTCAGGGTGATTGGGACACATTTTGCCATTGAGATGAATTGTAAAAAGTATCCCATTCAACCTGAACCCGGAAGCTTTTTAGGACTTCTGGTTCCATCGCCCTAAAGTCTATGGGCTTTTTCTAAATCGTCTGAAATAAGGTCTGTGGTTCACAAAGCCTCTAAATACTTTCACGTTTTGATCTATGACATAAAACACACCAGTTATAACCAGTTATCAACCTTTATTGTGTCTTAAAAACGGCGGTTGCTAACAAGTTGCTAAAAGGGACTACTTCCTTTGGCGGGACTTTAGACGTCATCATGACAAACAGGACATTTGGACAGCATTTCTCATGAAAAAGTGGATAAGTATTCATGCGCAGATCATAATCAGCGAGCATGTTTTTAAATAAAATTGTTTATTAAATAAAGTTTGAGGATGCTTGGTGATGATGATCTGCGACCATGGTGTGCTGTAGTCCGTTTATAGCCTAATGTTAGCTTTTTATATCTGACGACTTTATTTAGGCTTCAAAAAGTATAAATGTTGTGTTAACTTGTAAAAATGATCTTGATAGATAAAACGTGTAAGTGTCATAACACTCAGCTTATTTTTTTGCGATTTTTTCCAAAAGTCTATGGGAAAAATGCATAGGCTTGCAATCGAGGGAAACCGTGCGCCGCTAACTTCCGGGTTGGCCTACAAAAACACATCATCTCTGAGGTACTCTATAGAATAACACAAGACACATCACTCGTATTGTTTTGAATGGGAGAAAGTGCAACGCGCAATATGGTGGAATTAGTCCCGCCTTCTAAATAAGAGCCAATCTCTGATTGGTAAAGTCATCGCGTCACTGCATGCGGCTGTTAGAGGCTCCGGTTCATATAGAAACAGTCAGACACGCGCCTCCAAAATGAGGCACGAGACGCACATTTAGGACTGTACATGCGCATTAGCTTGATCCAGCCTGGAAAAATACAGTTTGTTTTGTCATGATTTGAGCGTTTAGAAACAAAATTTATGAGACAGTTGTTGACAGATTTCATTGGTGATTTCAAATATGAACTTTAATCGAAAGCTTGGGGAACAGTTTTGGAGAAATTCATGTTTCCCCATTCAAAGAGATACTTGAATGCCTGAGAGGTGTTTCAAAGATGGCCGCCGAGAATACTATCAATGGGATGAACTGTTCTTTTAAAGATTAAATCATTTATGTTCCTGCTCAGCCTTAATGAGGCTGAATATCTTGATAATAGCGATTTATTTTCCTCTTATTATTGTCCCGTATTTAAAGTGACTTGATTTTCCTACCTTTGTGCACACACAGCCTATAGAATGTCATTTATTTCCGTATAGCAGACTCACAAAATGCTTTTTGTTGTCGTTCAGGAACAAGCCTGAAGCGGTAGATGTTACATTTGCAGGTAAGGTTGAAATATGAATGAGTGGAAGTCTGTGTTTCTATTGTCCAAACTGTATTATTACTATCATGCACATATTTTATGTATGTGTTCTTTTCCACATCCACTGTAAAGGATGCTACATTAACAGTAATGTTTATTATTTTACACTGATAAAAGCAAAATGATTGACATTGATTGTTTTTGCTTCAGACTTCGATGGTGTGCTCTACCACATCTCCAACCCCAATGGAGACAAAACTAAAGTAATGGTCAGCATCTCTCTCAAGTTCTTCAAGGAGCTTCAGGAGCACGGCGCAGATGAGGTACGAGCAGAAAATCACCAAACCTGTCAAGAACATGTCTGGGTTGAATTTCAGTGAGCCTAAAAATTGGCTTTATCTTTTTTTTTTTATTTAACATGTACACTACTGTTCAAAAGTCTTACGCTCATTAGGGCTGCACTTATTTGACCGTACAAAACTGTAATATTGTAAAATTTTATTACAATTTAAAAGAACTGATTTCTATTTTAAAATATAATTTATTGTCATGATGGCAAAGCTGAATTTTCGGTCTTCAGTGTCACATGATCCTTTAGAAATCATTCTGATATGATGATTTGCTGCTCAAGAAACATTTCTTATTATTATCAATGTTGATTTTTTTTTTTTTTCTTTTTTTTGATGAATAGAAAATTCAAAAGAACATTATTTATTTGAAATAGAAATCTTTTGTGACATTATAAATGTCTTTTAATCAATTTAATACACCTTCACTGAAAAAAAGTATCAATTCCTTAATAAAAATCTCATTGAATCCAAACTTTTGAACGGTAGTGTGTTTTTATTACTTTTTATGAAATATGACCTGGATATGTTGTTGTGAGTTTTACCTTTTTACATTGCCACATTATGTTCAATACAGTTTTTCACAAGAACATCGTCATAGCTTACTGAGCAATAGGACTAGTTGGTTGCAAGATTGCAGCTGTTTTTTTTTTTTTTAATGTTTGTAGATTATATATTGTAATTATCACCTGTTATGAAAATACAGTTCAGGTTTCCTGTGGACAATTACGCCTGTTTCACACTTGTAGCGTTTGTCGCTCGCAGTTGAACCACGACTTACTGCAAATACATATTTTATTAACTAAAACAGCAAGTGAAGTCATAACATAATGCTACATTTGCAAATCATCATTGCAAGTTAATGATTAGTGCAATATGTATGGTTTTTTGCAGTAAAATAACTAGGTCAGTGTTATATATTTTGTTCATATTTGTAAATCGTGAGAAAATTGCAATTTTAACCAAGGCTCCAGGACGTGTGAGGAGTCTCCTGTCAATTGTGTCATACCCGCGTTACCCTCGGTTTCCGGTTTTATTTTGTAGAATCCATGGAAACACCAAAGATGCTTTAATATTTACATGTTTTAATTGTATCGTCCATTCTGTCACATTTTTCAAGTATTCTCCTCCGACCATCATGTCTGTATCATGCTTTGATTTATGATGGCCACTAGGGCTGCAACAAACGATTATTTTGATAATCGATTAATCTCGATTATTAGAACGATTAATCGACTAATCATCGATTATTGCACTGATTAATCAGTAAGCTTTGTTCGATTATTCTACTTTAGCAATTAGTTAAAATATTGAGTTATACTGTACTTTAACTAGTAAATAAAACAAGGAAATCACTTCAGCTTTTGAAAGTGTAGTTTTTAATGATTTTCAAGCCAACTGAATAGACCAATATCCTTCAGGTTTTCTTTCCCCCTCAGAAGTCATCAATAGTCCAACTGTTACAATGACTGGTACTGTGTTTTTAAGTCTGGGGATTGTAATAACTTTTTAATAACAGTAAAAAATATATGTAATTATGTGTTGTTGTTTTTTTTTTTTTGAAAAAATATACACTACCGTTCAAAAGTTTGGGGTCAGTAAGATTTTGTTAATGTTTTAAAAGAAGTATCTTCTGCTCACCAAGCCTGCATTTATTTGATTAAAAATACAATAAAAAGTAATATTGTGAAATATTATTCCAATTTAAAACATCTGTTTTCTATGTCAGTATACAGTAAAGTGTAATTTATTCCTGTGATCAAAGCTGAATTTTCAGCATCATTACTCCAGTCTTCAGTGTCACATGATCCTTCAGAAATCAATCTAATATGATGATTTGATTTTCAAGAAACATTCATGATTATTATCAATGTTGAAAACAGTTATTTACATTTTTTATGATGCTATGGTGAATAGAAAGTCCAAAAGAACAGCATTTGTCTGAAATCTAAATCTTTTGTAACATTAAACACTACCGTTCAAAAGTTTGGGGTCAGTAAGAATTTTAATTTGATTTTTGGGGAATAGAAATAAAATTAATCAATACTTTTATTCATCAAGGATGAGTTAAATTGATCAAAAGTTACAGTAAAGACAATTAGAAAATATTCTATTTTAAATAATCACAGGAATAAATTACACTTTACTGTATATTGACATAGAAAACAGCTGTTTTAAATTGGAATAATATTTCACAATATTACTGTTTTTATTTGTATTTTTAATCAAATAAATGCAGGCTTGGTGAGCAGAAGATACTTCTTTTAAAACATTAAAAAAATCTTACTGACCCCAAACTTTTGAACAGTAGTGTGTGTGTGTGTGTGTGTGTGTGTATGTATATATATATATATATATATATATATATATATATATATATATACACACACACACACTATCGAATTTATGGTCATTAAATGGCATTCCTGAGGTAAATGTTACATTTTGTGTGATATATTTGTTTGCAAGTTTTATTGAGTTCTTTCTACGGTTAAAACTCTGATTAGATGATTACATTAGAGATGGATTCATTTCATTGAGTTCAGTAAGTACTTTTTGATGTTTATTCACGTTTATTTTGCGCTGTAATAGAGAGGAATAGGTTCACATGCCGCTTAGCGATCTGCCGCTCCACGTTAAACAGCGTCACAACCACAAGTATAGTTTGAATCCCGTAGTAAAATTGACAGAATTTAAAAGCTGAGACTTAGTTTTATATCATAATTAACCTGATCTGTCTTATCTGTCAGCGCGTTGTCTGTGTCTTCTTTGCTCTGCGATGCATCTTTCACTGTGTGGGACGTGTGGCGTGAGAACAGTGAGTTTGAATGAGAGCTGGTGGCCCTGCATGACAGTATTCTGTAGTTATGCTAAACGTTATGTTTGTTATGTTTATGCTATGTTAATCTCCCACATTTCACGAGTTCGACTTCGTTTGCACTATGTACTCCAAACCGCTGACTTCTTTTATTGGATTTGATCCGGGAGGGCTGCATTACAGTATTGCGCTACAGCGCCCCACTGGTTACACCGCGTTATTGCAGGCCCTTCAAATAGGTAATATAAGATCAAGAGACTATTCGACAACAAAAATATTTGTCGACAATTTTTTATTGTCGACGTTGTCGATAATGTCGACTAATCGTTTCAGCCCTAATGGCCACTATACTCTGCTGCGATCGACCGTGTTTCCTCCTACTGTCCCGTACACATCTGCATATGACATGCTGTATAGTTTACATGATGAAAGTAATCTTAAAGTCCCCCTGTGGTGAAAATCAAGTTTTTAATGTTGTTTCTATGTCTTTATGGTGTTTTTAATATGCTTTAAGACAAACCATGTGCAAATTCATAAGTCAACACCATTGCCGAGTATTTTCTTTTTAAAACTGCAGTGATCTAAAGACAGTTTCTGAGATGGCGGACGGGAACATGATTTGTGTAACATTAGCAACACATTATTAGTTGTTTGATAACATAGTCAAGCAAAAGGCTACTCATATTAATTACTGTTATGTGTCCGACGTTGTAAAAAAGCGATACCATTGTGTAGCGTTTACCTCAGTAAGTTGACCGAGTGGATCTCTGAGCTGGTGTGAGCGAGTGGAGGCGGGGCTAATTATCATATTCATATATCCATGTATACTAAATGAAGCAAGGGTGTAGAGTTACATTTAAGCTATTTTAAGACATGAAGAAATAAGAAAAAAAGGTTTAAATATGATATTTTAGTGATCAAAGATGAGTTTTAAGGGATAAAATTATTGACTCCAGGGGACTTTAAAGTTAAGATATACCTCTAGTTTTAATCAATTAAACAGCCCTTTAAAGTTTAGGCAAAAACTCATGGCAATGATGTGTTTTCATGTATTTGTATTTATTGTTTCACTGCGCTGAATGTCATATGGTGATTGTGAAACACGGAACACCTTAGTTATATATGATTTAATGGTCACATTAGTAATTTTTTGTGCTAACTCAGGTGTATTTTGAACAAGAACAATGTGCTTTAATTCAGCGTGAGCGGTGCAGTAAAAATAAACTTGGCACTAAATGTTCACGGCACCGCCTCTGTTACCATGGGCGGCGAAAAAAATATGCGCTGCTTACGTGTCCGGTGTGAAACAGGCCTTATGCAACGTGAAGTTGCAGAAAAGTCGCTTTATTTCACTCGGGCTTTTGTGTCATTATCTCATACTGTCCTTGTCTTGTGATTTTGCATTCAGTCCAGGGTGATCACATTTAATCACCATGTAAGGTTTTAAATGGCTTGTGGTTTCACGATGAAACAGGAAGTGTCTATGACTCACTTTGGATGGAGGAAGTCACATGTTGTAAAAAAAGAAACATTGGTTCCTTGTCCTTTTTTAAGCCAGTGTTCAGTTCATTTAGTGATCTGCTGTTTTCAATTTTAAATTGATTCATTATTTAAAGGCTTATTTCAAGATCAGTGCAGTTGCTTCTGCAGGAATTTGAATCAGTGCTTTGAGAAAATGAATGAATTGTTTTAGGGCGGGATTATCATGGGTCTTTAGGGTTCATGGAGTTGAGGTTGATGGGTGGCCTTTTCCCTGCCAATGCAAATAAATATTCAAAGTATGTCCCAGCCCCATTCAGGACTGCCAATGTAAATCAATTGAATTACCATTGCAAAATAGAGGAACCAGTAGAAACAGCTCACGGCTTCCTGTCTGCCCTTGTCATCCACACAGAGACAAAATTAAAACAATTTTTTTTTTCGTTTTCCCAAGAACTCTTTTATTTGTTGAATCTTGACTATATACTGACATTCAGGCTAAAAAAGGTGACAAAAGACAAAATACAGAGAACTCAAAGCATGTTAAAAATGCCAGGAATGAAACAAGCCAGTGCCTGTCATTTTATACATGGTTAGTTGACATGAAATAGGTTTTTGGAAGTTAATGTGCCATGATATGTATGGAAGCTTGTTTCCGCCATGAGTTTACATCATTATTCAGATTTTTTTTCCTTAGAATTGCAAGATAACTTGCATTTCTGACTTTTTCTCACAAATGTGAGAGAGAAACTCGCAATTGTGAGTTATAAAGTCCAATTTTTATATCTCACAATTTTGACTTGCTATTGCGAGGTTATATCGCAATTCTGAGAAAAAAAGTCAGAATTGTGAGATAAAAAGTCACAATTACTTTTTTTATTTTTTATTCAGTGGCAGAAACAAGCTTCCATAGAAATGTGGCATGCTATAGTCTATTAAAACTGCTTCTTATTAATTCTTTTATAATTGCTACACATGCAGATTCAACATTTTAAGACCTGATGTTTGTATTTTTTTAATGAGCTAGTTAAGCTAAAAAGTGGAAAATAGTAACCAGCTGTAGGGCCTAAGATATACACTTTCAAGATTTAATCAACTTTGTTGAAGTTGTTATAATTCTTATAGAATAATTCAGTGTTTTTTTTTTTTAATAGTCATTGACTTGAGATTTTACTTTTTATATTTTTGAATTTAAATTTGTTTGTTGTGTTTCAGTTGCTGAAGCGTGTTTATGGAAGTTTGCTCGTGGCACCAGAAGATGGTAAGCCAAATGGCTGCTGTTTTAATTTGTGTTATTTTTACTGTAAGAATTTTGGTTTGATGGTTTGTTGCTGTTCCTCTCTGAAGGGTACAACATTTCGCTGCTCTTTGACCTGGATGCTCTTCCACCCAACAAAGAGGAGATGATCCACCAGGCTGGCATTCTCAAGAGAAACTGCTTTGCTTCTGTCTTCGAGAAGTACTTCAAGTTCCAGGAGGAGGGTCGTGAGGGAGAGAAAAGGGCTGTTGTCCATTACAGGGATGACGAGTCTATGTAAGCTACTTGAACTTTCGTCAATAGGACTGCAATTAACAACTAATCTTTTTAAATCCAAAATTTGTTAATAATTAATTCAGGTTAATAAGGATAGTTGATAGTTCATCCAAAAATAAAAATTGTTATCATTTACTCACCCTCATGTTGTTTCAAACCTTTATGAGTTTCTTTTTTCTGTTGAACACAAAAGAAGATATTTTAAAGAATGTTGAAGAGTCGACGGTAGCCACTGACTTCCATAGTACTTTTTTTTCCTACTATGGAAGTCAGTGGCTACCGTCAACTGTTCTTCAACATTCTTTAAAATATCTTCTTTTGTGTTCAACAGAAGAAAGAAACTCATACAGGTTTGGAACAACTTAAGGGTGACCTTTTTTTTTTTTTTTTTTTTTTGGGGTGAACTATCCCTTTTAAGATATATTCTCTGAAAATAAATTTTATTAGACAATTTTCTGAGTATATTTTGATTTAAGGCTGATTAGATTATTTGCCATTATGAATACAACATATGTATAATTTTTTTTTTTATTAAAAAAAAAAAATCCTTAGTATCTTTTTTCAAACATGTTTTGCTCACAGTTTGTAATCCAGCTCACATCTCATCTGGGTTTGTTTTTGTTTTTTCAGGTATATTGAGGCAAAGAAAGACCGAGTAACTGTTGTGTTCAGCACAGTGTTCAAGGATGACGACGATGTTATCATCGGGAAAGTGTTCATGCAGGTTCGCTCTTTTTGTCCCATTTCTCTGGAATAGTTCTCAGGTTCAATCTTGACCATTTCTGTATTGCCTCACCCTACAGTCGTTTCTGTATGCTTAAAATGTCAAAACACATGCCCCCTCGGTGCAATCCAACTATTTTGTGTCATGGTTTCCCATTGAAATAACAAGGTTAAACTACTGTATGTCAACCAAAGCTGTCATTTCTGTATTTACAGAACAAAATGCTGCCACTCTGACCTCAAAACTGACCTCAGAGCTGTACTGTATGCATTTCTCAACATATTGAGTCATTGTATAGCACTGTAACATATGCATTTCTGTAACATATGCATTTCCCCCCCCAAAAAATATTTGGACAAATAAGCCACAATCAAATTTTTTTGCTTTATATAAAAAATAACAACGCAAGTGGCATTTATTTAAAAGAAATAAGCAAGCAATAATTTCATTCAAAACATAATTAAGTTCATATGTAATGCAGCGAACTTTTTAAGTGTCCTGAAGTGTCCAAATATGTTTTGGGGCTATGTATGTATGTGAGTATATATATATATATATATATATATATATATATATATATATATATATATATATATATATATATAATATATATATATATATATATATATATAAATAATATATATATATATATATATATATATATATATATATATATATATATATATATATATATATAATGTTTAGGGATATATTTATTTATTTTTAGTAATGCACCAAAATGATTCTAGGCTGAAACCGAAAATAGCTTTTTTTTTTTTTTGTATAATTGTATTAATATTAGACTTTAATGAAATTCAGTCATTTTAATGGTACTGAATTTAAAAAATACAAGCCAATAAAATAAAACAATTACACTTTTATTAAAAAAAGTAACACACTAAAATTGGACAGAAAATATATTAATATTAAATATCAGTTATTCTTTATTCAGTTCTATGCAACAATATCAAATTTAACAGATTTATGTGTTTATTTATTTATTTATTTTTTACCAATGATCCAAATAATGTATAGTCCTACAAAGCTATTATTATCTATTACAAAACAATTATTAACACTGGCAAAAAAGAGAGAACCAATGAAATATTAATAACCGATTATGTTATTATGTATGCTTTTTTGTGCGCTTTTTGTTTTGCTATGCTTTTTTTTTTGCATAATAAAATCAAACCTGTAGCTGTAGTTTGCCTTTCTTGTCAAAAAATTTTGTCAGATAAACACCTTAACCAAGTTTAGTGTTTTGTTCCTCCCTGAAATTTCAAATATTTAAAAAAAAATATATAAAATTTTTCTCATAATTTGATTGTTTAATGAAACTTTTTAAGGTCATAAAAATCATCTGGACATCGCTTTTAGCCAATGTAAATTGAAAATTAATAATGAATGGCCATGTAATAATATCTGTTTGGGATAATCCAATGAATGAAATACTTTACAAATGAAAGACACTTCTAATGTAATTGGACTGTCTTCACAAAATCACCTACACATAATGATGTCAGCAGTGCAAACCACCACCAGAACAGCGGCTGTGTTTGTTACAGTGATGTTTGACAGTTGTTACGACGACAGGACAAACCGATGACTGTTTCTCTCTGTGTTCAGGAGTTTAAGGAGGGCAGGAGGGCCAGTCACACGGCTCCGCAGGTGCTGTTCAGTCACAGAGAACCTCCTCTGGAGCTGAAGGACACTGACGCCACAGTGGGAGACAACATCGGCTACATCACTTTTGGTTTGTATCATGAGGTCACATACACATAAACATAAATTTAGTGTTTCAGAATAATAAGAATGGTTATTTTTCCTCACAAATGACACTTGGAGAGTGTTCATTTTAGACACTGGTTGAACACTATCATCAGCCACAACTGCTAGTTGGAACAAAGTTAAATATAGACTTTAGTTAGGTTTACTTTGGTGATGACTTGTATGTTAATGCGAGGCCAGAACAAAGCACTGCTGCTTACCTGTGACAGGTGCGCTGTTATTTGCATTTGGTTCAAGAGAGCAAACACCCAACCTCTCTTCATGGCGGTTACACAAACCTCTTAATGAATTAAAAAAGCACCACACCCTTTCATCAAACCCACCAACGTTTGCCAGCGCTACTAAACTTCAGTTTTTCATGCAACCAGGAAGTATTTGGAGACATGCAGTGTTTACTAAGTGCTTATTTAGTTCTGTTTTATTTGTTCATTTTACTCTGGTAGCTTGCAGCAGTAACTGAAAATACTAATCTTGTAGTGTTATCCTATGCAAACCTCATGTTACAGATTATTTTATTCTGTAACAAATGCTTTTAGTTACTCAGATATATTACACATCAGTTCTGGTTTCAAGTTTCATAGATTTATATATTTTCCCTCATTAAATTGCAACTACACTGCAAAAATGAAGTTGACATTTCTAACAATTCTTAAAACGGGATAAATTTACTAAGATATTCAGACTTGTTTTCCTACCAAGTCTGAATATCTTATGCAGTGTTGCTTAAGTAAATGTATTTTTTTTTTTTTTTTGGTAATGATTTTGTTTTAAGACATAAATACTAAGACATAAAATATGATATTTTTTGCAGTAATACATAAATAAAAACTTATTTATATATTTTTATGAATAATAAATATGTATTATTTGTATATTATATTTAGAATAGTTTTAAACAAAATGTTTAGAAGATACTCTTGGATACCTAAATATGGTAACACTACATTAGTTAACATAACTTACTATGAGCAATATATTATATATAATATATATAAGCATTTATTAACCTTTATTAATGTTAGTTTATAAAAAATAAAATTGTTCATTGATTATTCATGTTAGTTCACAGTGCATTAACTAACTTCTTTTAAAAATGTATTAGTAAATGTAGAAATTAACATCTTTAATTCATGTTCACAAATGCATTAACTAATATTAACCAACAAAGTGTAAATCTAAATACTTTTAGAATGATTATTTATTTATTTGTTTATTTATTTTTTGCAGTAATAAAAATGAATTGTATTTTCATTCATAATACACTCTATAGTTCAAAGTCGCTGTTTGGATTTTAATAGGCAAATACTTAGGAATCTATGACTGGATCATTATTACAGTGATTATTATGTTTCTAGCATGTTATATGTTTGGCAATGGTTTTTAACCCTAAATGATGTAGTGTGTAGCTTTTCATTTCTTAAACAACCATGTAGGAAGACATAATGGCCATATTCCAGGATGACAATGTCAAGATTCATCAGGGTTAAAATTGTGAAAGAATGGTTGTAGAGGAGCATGAAGAATCATTGTCACATCATTGGCACCTCTGAGTCCAGACCTTAAATTCATTGAAAGTCTTTGGGATGTGCTGGAGGAGACTTTACAGAGTGCTCACCTCTTGTATTGTCAATACAAGATCTTGACCAAAAATTAAAGCACCTCTTGATGGAAATAACATCACAACATTTATTTCCATTGAGAGGTGCATCATTTTTTGGTCAAGATCTTGTATTGACAATGCAAGAGGTGAGCACTCTGTAAAGTCTCCTCCAGCACATCCCAAAAACTTACACTGAGGTTAAGGTCAGTGCCAATTCATGTGTGAAAATGATTCTTCATGCTCCCTCCCAATAATTCTTTCACAATTTGAGCCTGATGAATCTTGACATTGTCATCCTGGAATATGGCCATGATGCGTCTTCCTACATGGTTGTTTAAGAAATGAAAAGCTACACACTACATCATTTAGGGTTAAAAACCATTGCCAAACATATAACATGCTATAAACATAATAATCACTGTAATAATGATCCATCCATAGACTCTTAAGTATTTGCCTATTAAAATCCAAACAGCGACCATGTTAACAGGGATGTTAACATGTTACCTAAATGTTACATTCAAATGTCATATTCAAGTTCAAATATAAATCCTAAAATTATTTGAAATTATTTCCAACCAGTGCTGTTCCCCCGACACACCAATGCCAACACCAGAGACAACACCATCAACCTCATCCACACCTTCCGGGACTATCTGCACTACCACATAAAGTGCTCCAAGGTGAGACCCTCCTCAGAAATGCCTCAGTCGACCCAACAATGAGTCTTTGTGTTGATGAGGGCCCGAGGAAGGCCCTTGAATTTGTAAAAAGCTTTGTAATGGGCTTCTTAGTTTGCATACTTGCCATTCATCCATTCGGCCCTTTGTTTGCTGAGATGAAACGAATATGCTGGGTGGTTTTGACAGCATACTTGATACCTTACAAATGACTCTATTACAAGTTACAATTCACCAATTCCAATACGACTTGAGTAAAAGTCTTAAAGTATCTGATTTTAACAGTACTTAAGTTTACTCATACTGAATGTAGACTCAAGGATGCATTAGTCCTCGACACCTAAGAGACATGCCAGTAAAAAACAAGAAACTGTTGATTTTTTTTTTTAGGAGAGTAATCATGTTTATTTTCTAAAATCAAAATAAAACTGAACACCTCAAAATTGCAATAAATCAAGGTTGACGCAACAGCCTCTTAAATGTCTACAAACTCTCAAGTCTTAGTTATGCTCAAAAAGGGCAGAAGTAAACCAATATCCTTCAAAAAGGTCTCTTCAATATAACAGATAAACACTTGTGATTCACAACTACCCGCTAACGCACTCAAATTCACATAAAGTAGCCTTGTTGACAAGTTTGGGTGGGTAAGGGCAAAATGCGCAAAATGCATTACCTTCAATGCCCTGTAGATGGCGATATCCCTTCTTTTGTAGCTGAAATAAGCTGCTGCAGAACAAGTTAGGTGCCATGCAAAATGTAATGAGTAACTGCATTATTTATAACAAATGTATTGGAGTAAACAGAGAATAAAAGTTGCTAATATCTTTGATACTCAGCTACAAAGTAGCCAAAAAGATACTTAAGTACAGTAACTAATTACATTTACTCCCTCTGTTTTCTCCCACATTAGGCCTACATCCACACTCGTATGAGGTCCAAGACCTCAGACTTCCTCAAGGTACTCAACCGAGCTCGCCCAGATGCTGAGAAGAAAGAGATGAAAACTATTTCGTAAGTGCTGTTTTCACAACCTTTGGCGTTTCACACTTTGTGAAACCGCAGATCAATGTCTTTAAAAAAGAAATCTTTCTCATGGGCTTTTTTCCCAGTGGTGGTGGTTGATTTGTGCTGATGTTGGTGCATATCTTTGGGTTTTGTTCAATACCAGAGGCATGTAGTTGCAAAAGATTAATTTGTGATAATGTGTGTTTAAAACTGGCTTTGACTCTTTGTTTTTATTAATTACTCCGAGGTGTTGCACCATCCGCTGTCTCTTAGAGGTTGATCTTATCAAAGCAGATTAGCGTGTACTTTTTAAACATGGTTGTTGTTTGAGCTTGTTTAAACTGAAACTTGGCCGAATGTTGCAAATTCTTTTTCTCTGTAATCAAAGGCCATTTCTTGTCTTCTACGACGCTGGTAGGACAGAACCCAAGGGAAATTGATTATCAGTAGCGTAAAAACCTTTCAGAACAGACCGACCATGAGCTTTGATTATGTTTGTCGGTGTGATTTTAACTAAAAAAAAAAACTGTTTAATTGCTGAATTCCTTGTAAAGATCAAAAGTACAGATTTTCATGAAAAAAGATCAATAGGAGAAGTTTTTGTTACAAAAACAATCAAAACAAAAATTGTGGCAAAAGAGCTAGCAACCACTTACTCCCATGAATCATTGCGAATGAAGCTTCTATCTCAAACTTGTTATATTTGAATGTTTTGCCATAAATCTCTAATAATTATATTTTGTACTTGTATTAAGCATGTACTTGATGCTTCATGGGACAAATAGTTCAGATGTTGAGATTAATCTCAGAGCTGGTTAGTTTGGTTCATGGCTTTGAACTTTATTCAGAAATGTAATGTATTTTTTTTTTTATAACTTAAAAAATTGTCACTACAGAGCCCCACACATGATATGGAAAAAAATATATATTGTGGCCACAAATTAAGATTTCATTCTCTACATTCCCTTCATTCTCTTTATTTCATTCCCTATTTTTACAAAACTGTGGCCACGTTGTTCTAATTTGTTCCTTCGTCTTAATTTAACTAAAACAAGAGTACAAATTATTACAATGTGGCCATGATTTAGTAAAATAAAGGAACAAATTATTATATCTTGCATACGATTTACTTGATGGAATGAATTGGTAAAATGTGCTAACGTATTATTTGGTCGTGGGAACAAATTCTCAATTCGTTGCGACAATATACACAATTTATTTTTTTCCTGCATGTCAAATTAGGGGTTCTATAGTTCATAAAGTTGAAAGCAAACAAAAATAATTAACTGAAAAGTTAGTACTCGTTTGATACTTTTTTTTTTTTATGCCAGTAGAGGTGTTTTAATTTTGAATTTTACACATTCAACCCTCATTTGCATTTAATCAGAAAATCATTTGAAGTCAAGTCCCCACAAATTCAGAAACTAGATGTTTTCCTCAATCAGACTGTTAATATTTACACAGTAAAAACAACCTCCTTAGTCAAATAATTCACAATGGCTGGAATGTGAAGTGCTTCCCTTTGTCATCAGACTTTAAAGATTTCTTGGAAACGCTTTTCAATACAGTTTATTTTGTTGACAGTTAAGGCATTAAGTATTTTGAACTAACAATGAGCACTCATCACAGCATTTATTAGGTAATTTTTATTTCTTCATAATGTTTATTGTTAATTCAATGAACTAATGTTAACATATTGAATCTTTTTGCAAAGTCTTGTGACATTTACCAGCAAAGTTACTTATAGTCAATACAATGTCTGTTGGGGGAGCATCAAAATAAGGTTTTAGCAGATATTAAGTTGATAGTTTAATAATATTATAATGAGTTAGTTGACATGTAGTTGCCAACTTTCTTATAATTAGTAGAATGCCTGTTGGGGGAGCATCAATATAAGGTTTTAGCAGATATTAACTTGACAGTTTAATAATACTATAATGAGAGTTATTTGACATGTAGTTGCAAAGTTTCTTGTAATTAGTAGAATGTCTGTTGGAGAAGCATCAAAATAATTGTTAGCAGATATTATGCAGACAGTTTAATAATATTATAATGATTTAGTTGACATGTAGTTGCAAAGTTACTTGTAGTTAGTAGAATGTGTTGGGCAGCATATAAATGACGTGTTACCAGATATTATGCAGACAGTTTAATATAATGAAAGTTAGTTGATATGTAGTTTCAAAGTTACTTGTAGTTAGAAGAATGTGTTGGGGAGCATATAAATGACGTGTTAGCAGATATTATGCAGACAGTTTAATAATATTATAATGAGAGTTAGTTGACATGTAGTTGCAAAGTTACTTGTAGTTAGTAGAATGTGTTGGGGAGCATATAAATGACGTGTTAGCAGATATTATGCAGACAGTTTAATATAATGAAAGTTAGTTGATATGTAGTTTCAAAGTTACTTGTAGTTAGAAGAATGTGTTGGGGAGCATATAAATGACGTGTTAGCAGATATTATGCAGACAGTTTAATAATATCAGAATGAAAGTTAGTTGACATGTAGTTGCAAAGTTACTTGTAGTTAGAAGAATGTGTTGGGGAGCATATAAATGACGTGTTAGCAGATATTATGCAGACAGTTTAATAATATTATAATGAGAGTTAGTTGATATGTAGTTGCAAAGTTACTTGTAGTTAGAAGAATGTGTTGGGAGCATATAAATGACGTGTTAGCAGATATTATGCAGAAAGTTTAATAATATTATAATGAGAGTTAGTTGATATGTAGTTGCAAAGTTACTTGTAGTTAGAAGAATGCCTGTTGGAAACAT
Organism: Ancherythroculter nigrocauda; assembly: GCA_036281575.1. Lineage (NCBI taxonomy): Eukaryota > Metazoa > Chordata > Actinopteri > Cypriniformes > Xenocyprididae > Ancherythroculter > Ancherythroculter nigrocauda. The sequence continues at coordinate 41,590,124 of VTFQ01000006.1, read as the reverse complement.
CAAAATAAAGTGGTAGCAGATATTAAGTTGACATTTTAATAATACCATGAGTTAGTTGCAAAGTTACTTGTAGTTAGTAGAATGTGTTGGGGAGCATATAAATGACGTGTTAGCAGATATTATGCAGACAGTTTAATATAATGAAAGTTAGTTGATATGTAGTTTCAAAGTTACTTGTAGTTAGTAGAATGTGTTGGGGAGCATATAAATGACGTGTTAGCAGATATTATGCAGACAGTTTAATATAATGAAAGTTAGTTGATATGTAGTTTCAAAGTTACTTGTAGTTAGAAGAATGTGTTGGGCAGCATATAAATGACGTGTTAGCAGATATTATGCAGACAGTTTAATAATATTATAATGAAAGTTAGTTGACAGGTAGTTTCAAAGTTACTTGTAGTTAGTAGAATGTGTTGGGGAGCATATAAATGACGTGTTAGCAGATATTATGCAGACAGTTTAATATAATGAAAGTTAGTTGATATGTAGTTTCAAAGTTACTTGTAGTTAGAAGAATGTGTTGGGCAGCATATAAATGACGTGTTAGCAGATATTATGCAGACAGTTTAATAATATTATAATGAAAGTTAGTTGACAGGTAGTTTCAAAGTTACTTGTAGTTAGAAGAATGTCTGTTGGAGGAGCCTCAAAATAAATTGTTAGCAGATATAAAGTTGACAGTTTAATAATACTATAATGAGAGTTAGTTGATATGTAGTTGCAGAGTTACTTTTAGTTAGTAGAATGTCTGTTGGGGAGCATCAAAATAGCAGATAGTTTAATAATACTGTAATGAGAGTTAGTTGATATGTAGTTGCACAGTTACTTGTAGTTAGTAGAATGTCTGTCGGAGGAGCGTCAAAATAAAGTGGTAGTAGATATTAAGCAGTCTACTAATATTTGACATGTAGTTGCAAAGTTGTAGTTGGTAGAATGTCTACAGTGGACTATCGAAATAAAGTGTAACTCTTATTTTTACTATTAGATTGACTATTTTTGTTAAATGTGTATGCACATTTTCTTGGTATCATGTGTCTGTAAATTTTTCCAATATAGAGTATAAAATTATGATTTGAATCTATATTTTATCACATTTATTCCACTGTTTTGACCTGGGAATATGAATCTAACCCTCTCACGATCTTTCCAGGGGCAAGACCTTCTCACGTTAAGGACATGATGTGCAATTACGAGACCAGCATCCGTGGACTCCATTATACACCTCTGGCCAGTGATGTCGATCCTCCACATGGAATTTGCACCTCAACAGGGAGACAAATAAATTCCTCGCTTTGCATTTATAGGATAAATGTTATTTGTATGTTGGATAAACAGATTTTTTGATACACTCTTATGTTTCACTGTGTAGCTCAGTTGTCTGACAGTGTTTTATTGACATAGTCATGCAGTATTTTCCCTTTCCTCTCTTCCTTTTGCCTTCGTTTCGCCAAATGCATCAATAATGGACATCATGAAATGGTCATGAATAAATCAGTCTTCTATACAAGAGATTTTTTTTTGTCTGTTCCTTGGGGTAAAATCATTTAGTTTGGGGTCTAAGATTTTTTTTTTTTTTTTTTTGAAAATTTATGTGCTAAAAAAAAAAAAAGAGTAAAATTAGTTATATATATATATATATATATATATATATATATATATATATATATATATAATTACACTTCAAAATAAATGTTTTTTATTTGAAGATATTTAAAACTGCAATTTATTACTGTGATGTTTTTCAGTATCATTACTCATCTTCAATGTCACATGATCATTCAGAAATCATTCTAATATGCTGATTTGCTGTTCAGGAAACCTTTCTTATCATTATCAATGTTGAAAACCATTGTGCTGCTTCACATTTTTGTAGAACATTTTCCAGGAGATCAAAAGAACAGAAATGGAGATGATGGCAACACTTTATTTAAAGCTTTTATGTATAATGCATTAAAAAGGTATTCATAATGTACATTTATAACGCATTATAAAGGCTAACTGTAACTGAAATCTTTTATAACATTATAAATGTCTTCACTGTCACTTTTGATCAATTTAATCTGCCTCACTGAATATTAAGTATTAATTTCTTATATAATTACTGGTCCTAAACTTTTGAACATAAATGTACATTATACAATAACAACACTGACCAGAAAATTAGTCTCATACATGTTTTAATGTGGCACAGGAGATTGATGAGATAGTCATGGCCTTCAAAATGATAAACTGAGCAGGAATGAGGAAATAAAGAAAGAGATGAAGAACCACTGAGAATGTAAGATTAGGAAGAGAAATGTAGGATGTAGCAGTAGAAAGTCACTCGTTCTCCTCCACATTTGGAGAAGCTTCCTCGTCATGTTCCACAGGTTTCTTTCCCTCCACCAACACCTCTTGATCTACTAACTCCTGCTGTTCGGTTATCTTCTCTTCCTCCACAAACTCCAGTTGTTCTGTTATCTTCTTTTCCTCCACAAACTCCAGTTGCTCTGTTATCTTCTCTTCCTCCACAAACTCCAGATGTTCTACTAACTCCTCTTCCCCCCCAAAAATGCCCTGGCCATTGAGATAAGTAGGATTTTGCTCAAATTCGCTCTGAGAGACCACCTCCCCGTCCACTATTTCTTGGGTGATGATGATGGTTTTCTTAAGATTTACGGAAGACGGAGGAGGAGGAGGAGCTGGAGACAGAACATAAGCTGGATGTTGGTGACAGTCTTTAGTAATTTATGACATTTATGTAACATACAAAAAGAAATTAGTCATTTTTCTCTAAAAACAGATGCAAACAAATCATGCAACATTTGTAATTGGCTAGTCAACATTTGGGTCATTCTATGAATCACGTGCCTACTGCAGTTTGATAAGGTAATTTTGGAAGTGAGTTTTTGTAAAAATTTTTTTTAAAAAATCGGTGCTTCTTTGAGAATTTACTTTTTACTTTTAATTTGAGAATAACTCAACTAAATACTAATTTCTTTTTGTATATACATTTCTCTTCAAACGTTTGCAGTCAGTAAGAAATGAATACTTTTATTCAGCAAAAGATGCATTAAATTGATCAAAAATTATTTCTATTTCAAATAAATGCTATTCTTTTGAACTATATATTTATCAAAAGAATTGTGAGGAAAAAATGCATCACGGGAGTAAATTACATTCAAATAAAAAACAGTTCTAATTGCAAGGTTACTTGTAGATAGCAGAATGTTGGGGAAGCTTCAAAATAAAGTTTGCAGATATGCAGACAATTTAATAATACTATAATGAGAGTTAGTTGACATGTAGTTTCAAAGTTACTTGTAGTTAGTAGAATGCCTGTTGGAAACATCAAAATAAAGTGGTAGCAGATATTAAGTTGACATTTTAATAATACCATGAGTTAGTTGACATAGTTACAAGTTTTTGTAGTTAGTAGAATGTCTGGGGAGCATCAAGATAAAGTGTTAGCAGATAGTTTAATACTATAATGAGAGTTGACATGTAGTTGCAAAGTTACTTGTAGTCAGTAGAATGTCTGTTGGGAGCATCAAAATAACGTGCTAGCAGATATTAAGTTGACATTTTAATACTATAATGAAAGTTAGTTGACATGTAGTTGCAAAGCTACTTGTAGTTGGTAGAATGCCTGTTAGAAGCATCAAAATAACGTGCTAGCAGATATTAAGTTGACATTTTAATACTATAATGAGAGTTAGTTGACATGTAGTTGCAAAGCTACTTGTAGTTGGTAGAATGCCTGTTAGAAGCATCAAAATAATGTGTTAGCAGATATTAAGTTGACATTTTAATACTATAATGAGAGTTAGTTGACATGTAGTTGCAAAGCTACTTGTAGTCAGTAGAATGTCTATTGGGAGCATCAAAATAATGTGCTAGCAGATATTAAGTTGACATTTTAATACTATAATGAAAGTTAGTTGACATGTAGTTGCAAAGCTACTTGTAGTTGGTAGAATGCCTGTTAGAAGCATCAAAATAACGTGCTAGCAGATATTAAGTTGACATTTTAATACTATAATGAGAGTTAGTTGACATGTAGTTGCAAAGCTACTTGTAGTTGGTAGAATGCCTGTTAGAAGCATCAAAATAATGTGTTAGCAGATATTAAGTTGACATTTTAATACTATAATGAGAGTTAGTTGACATGTAGTTGCAAAGCTACTTGTAGTCAGTAGAATGTCTATTGGGAGCATCAAAATAATGTGCTAGCAGATATTAAGTTGACATTTTAATACTATAATGAAAGTTAGTTGACATGTAGTTGCAAAGCTACTTGTAGTTGGTAGAATGCCTGTTAGAAGCATCAAAATAACGTGCTAGCAGATATTAAGTTGACATTTTAATACTATAATGAGAGTTAGTTGACATGTAGTTGCAAAGCTACTTGTAGTTGGTAGAATGCCTGTTAGAAGCATCAAAATAATGTGTTAGCAGATATTAAGTTGACATTTTAATACTATAATGAGAGTTAGTTGACATGTAGTTGCAAAGCTACTTGTAGTCAGTAGAATGTCTATTGGGAGCATCAAAATAATGTGCTAGCAGATATTAAGTTGACATTTTAATACTATAATGAGAGTTAGTTGACATGTAGTTGCAAAGCTACTTGTAGTTGGTAGAATGCCTGTTAGAAGCATCAAAATAATGTGTTAGCAGATATTAAGTTGACATTTTAATACTATAATGAGAGTTAGTTGACATGTAGTTGTAAAGCTACTTGTAGTCAGTAGAATGTCTATTGGGAGCATCAAAATAATGTGCTAGCAGATATTAAGTTGACATTTTAATACTATAATGAGAGATGACATGTAGTTGCAAAGCTACTTGTAGTTGGTAGAATGTCTGTTAGAAGCATCAAAATAACGTGCTAGCAGATATTAAGTTGACATTTTAATACTATAATGAGAGTTAGTTGACATGTAGTTGTAAAGTTACTTGTAGTTGGTAGAATGTCTATTGGAAGCATCAAAATAACATGTTAGCAGATATTACGCAGACAGTCTATTAATACTCTAATGACTGCTAGTTGACTGCTAGTTGAATGTCTATAGTGGACTATTGAAATAAAGTGTAACTTTCTTTCTATAAATGCTATTTTTTAACTATATATATATATCTCAAACAATTGTGAGAGGAAAATGCATCACTGGAGTAAATTACATTTTAAAATATATTCAAATATAAACAGTTCTTTGAAATTGTAATAATATTTCACAATATTACTTTTTTCACTGTATTTTTGAACAAATAAAAGTCTTGGTGAGCATAAGAGACTTCTTTCAAAAACATCTTACTGAGCAAACTTTTGAACAGTATATGTATATATAGAAATCAGAGCTCAAAATAGGTGGCTAAAAAAAGGCACATACTGTATGTATATGAAGGGCACAAATGGCACTTGTTTTGTAGAATGACCCCTTTGATTCTTAAACAAATTGTACAGATGATTATCTTCAATCATATTTGCATGAGGTTAGCAGTGAGAAACACAAGCAGTGTGACCGATGCATGTACATTCGGCCAGCGAGGGATCAGGCAGCACAGTTTACTCGTCTGTGTTAGACCGTAGAGCAGTGAGTGATAATTAGTATGAAGACAAACTTGATGTGGGTTAGGCAAGCGTTTGTTAACTCACACCGGACGATGCCTAAAATCTACTCATCACGTACTCACCTGCATACAACGCCTGCTCTAAAGAAAATTCCTCTCTGTGGGAGGGAAGAGAAAACATGAGATAGTGGCACAAATGGAGGTACTAGATGGGAAAGGATGCAACTATTTAATCAAGACTGGAGTGGATTGAAGTTGAGATTTTAAGAATCGTTCCCATCTGGAATCATTGAAACATTAAGCAACCACTGCATATCAGGGGGCATGCGTCCACCTCATTGTTTATGGTGTTTAAGTGATGTCTGTTTTAAAGGACAAATGCTTGCTGGGACATGTTTCTCACAAGCCTGTAGGGAAAGAGTTTGTGCCTTGTGTTTGTTGCTATAGCGTGACTTCCTCATGGAAAGCTGTGCTTTGTGCACGCTAGATTTGCATGGGCAGCTCACAAGGGAAAATGCTATATGGAAACAGCAATACTGCGTGATGGGCACATTGCAATCTGTTACCCAATGCTTCTCAAAATTGAACATGCTTTTTTTATTTGTTCTGAACTACTCCAAATCATTTTAACAAACAGCAATATTTACCTTCGTATACCTTTTAATGAGACATTTTTAGAGAAAGTTAGAAAGTTAGTTACATCATAGTTTTGAATCGTAATGCACTGATGCATGAAAATGAATCATGAACATGCACTTTATTCCAAATTTGTCTACATAATCTTATATTATAACAATACTTTTATATCGCTAGCAAAATCATCTTGAAAATATAGTGAATCTTTGATATATTGCCTATGCCGTCCTAATTTGAACACTCGGCTGCATTGTTTGAAATACATCCACCCTCCAAGAGCAGATCAAGCATCCCAGGCAGGATGCACCCTCCCGTGTAAGATTCGATCTCAGGGGCCCTGGAGGAATGTCATCCTCCAGTCAAAATCGACATATTGGGCCAAACAGAAAAAGGTTCTTTTCCCCCATAGAAAAAACATTTTTTTTTCCACAAAAGAACATTTCTTGGAACCTCTTAAAGAACCATTTTTTTTTTTAGTGTAAATAACTTTTTTTCCATGGTAAAGAACCTTTTGTGCAATGGAAAGATTCTAAGGATGTTAAAAGTTCTTCATGGAACTATAAACGGCAATAAAGAACCTTTTATTTTTAAAAGTGTAGTACTGATTCTTTTTAAGGACTTGGGGACTATGGGAACAGGCTTCACATTCTCAACATTTTTTTTCTTTTTCTCAATCTGTCACTGGGACTGTACCCTTTCAGAAGGTTGTAATATGTACCATTTAGGTGCTAAAATATACACTTTATGTACTAATATGCAAATTTAAGGTACTAATATACACCCTTTAGGGGTAAATAAGGTACAAAGGTGTACCTTTTGAAACCATCCCAGTGACCGCTTTTGTACCTTTTCTTTTTTTAATTAAAAACAAATGATTCAGCCTATTAAGGACTTAATTAAGGAATATTTTTCCCCATCCATTTTTTTTTAATTACTGTTCACAAACTTTCTTTCATCTTACCTGTTTTTGTCCCCCGCCTTGTCGTCAACAACGCCCTCCAAAAGACGATGATAGGTGGCGATCTCTGCCTCGAGTTTGGACTTGATGTTGAGCAGCGCCTCGTACTCAGCCGTCTGGCGCTCCACCTGGGCACGCACCTGTCCCAGCTCTCCCTCCAGCTGCATGATTTGAGAGTTGTGTCCGCTGACTTCCTGACCGTAGTGCGCTTCCACTTCATGCAGCGAATCTTCGAGAGAACGAATCTGCAAGGCACCAAGCAGAATAAGTAGTTTGTGGACACTCTTGACAGAATTTATGTTTCTCATGATCTTAACCTTTTGAAATAAGTTTTTTGAATTGTATTTTTTTTATTATTACCTTTTTTATAGATAACTATTATTCTAAAATGTGGGAAATTAAACAGTATTTATGTATCATTTAATTCTTTACATGATATGGAACATATTTTCAATGCATTAGTTGAAACTATCAGTTAAAACTGATAAAGAATTAGTAATAAGTGTGTGCGTCAATATTTTTTTTTTAGTTATGCAATCATTTTTGTGCAGAATTGTGCTTCAGCTAAGTGCAAAAAATTATCTTGACAAAAAATATCTTGACGAACCACTGTATAAAAACAGCTTCTGTTTTCCCATGGTTAAAAAAACACTTGGGTGCACAGGAATAATGTGTAAATTCAGATGACGTGCATGCATGGAGACAGGCTGGAAACATTTAAACATTTCATAATCGTTTGAATGTCTGACAGGTGAAAGTGCTGACTGGGTAGAATGCAGAATGATTTGTCAAGCACATAATCACTGTAATTTGTGTACCGTACCATGTTGTGAAGCGCCTGCAGGTCAATTTCTAGAGATTGTCTCTGCCTGCGCAGCTCATTCAGCTCTGTCTTTGCTGTCTGCAGAGCTTCTGTGTTCTGAGTCACCTCAGCTGTGATGTTGTCAAACTGGATGGAGAGGAACAAGATATTCAGGTCACATGATAATATAGGTCCGCCTTATAATTATGCACAAAGCTCTCCTAAGTAAAGGGCACTAAAATAGGGTCACAACTTATGAAGATAAAATGAAAGGGTGTGTTTAAGCTTCATTTCTTTGGAGGTGCAATTTATTTTATGAGATCTGGCATTTTTGCTGAATTTCTAAATATAGTTTAGTACCCTTATTTGTGAGTTTATTTTGCAGCATGGATAAATAATTAAATAATGAATCATTAATAATTAAATAATAAAGTAAAATAATAAATCATTAAAGAATAAATCATTAAATAAATAAATAAAAAGGATGGATTGATGGAATTTTAACAATAAATAAATAAATAAATAATAATTAAATCATAAATTAACTAATTAATTAAAAAATTGGATGGATTGATTACATTTTAACAATAAATAAATAAATAATCAAAGAAAACTAGGTCAGAAAGGGTAATAAGATTCCAAGTGCTAGTTTGTGAGCAAATTTTTGTTTAGAGATTAATAAGACAGCAAACAGGCCAAAATCTCCAAATTAATGGGAGATACAGACATTTTATGTGTTGAAAATTATATGAATTTCATGCTAGGATCATTTTAATTTTTAAATAATAGTACCAACAAAAAAAGTACTTTGTAATGGGACACCAAAGAGTAGAGTATTAATAGAAAGTGCCAACAATTTGGAAAAACAGAGGGAGACAACAAAAGAATGCAAAATACCACTGACTTTGTTTTGGTACCAGGCTTCAGTTTCCTCGCGGCTCTTCTGCACAGCTCGTTCGTACTGCGTGCGGATGTTACTAATGGTGTCATTGAGGTCTGGACTGTTTTTATTCTCCATCTGCACATTGACTTGACAGTCGCTGATCTGGCTCTTTAGGTTGGCGACATCCTGTGAAATAAAATGATAAAATAATTTAGTTATATGGTTTATAATAACAGGATCTGGCAACAGTGTGGCTACTATAGAACTGAGTGTGTTTAACGCTTGCCCCAAAGCATTGAAAACCAGGTGGGAATATCTGTTGACAGCAGCTGAGATAATAGGTTTGTTTGACTTGAAACGATTCCTCAAATCCAGCCCTGGAGGGCCACTGTCCTGCAGAATTTAGCTCAAACCTTGATCGAACTCACCTAACTGTAATTTTCTTAAATCTGAGACCTTGACTAGCTTGTTCTGGTGTGTTTAATTAGGGTTGGAAACTCTCCAGGACTGGATTTGAAGGACCCTGGTGTATGACATCAAAGTCCTGTGAGAGTGATTAGAGAGCAGATCGGTCTACGCAGCTATAGGCCGCCCATTTTTTTTTTTTTTTTTTTTTTTTTTTTTTTTTTTTTTGCACGTCTTAGTTTGGAAAGTATTTTATTTCATCAGGAATTTCTACATTTCTAAACAACAACAACAACAACAACAAAACATTTTAAATAAATACATTTTTAAATAAGTAAATACATTTAAATTAAATATTAAATTAAGGGGCTATGTGAAGAATTTTCATGCATTAATCACTTTTTTATTGCTAATGTGTGAACAGCTCGTATTACGGAAGAGGATTAGGGCCTAGCAATAATAAAAAAATAAAACCATCTCGAGATTAAAGTTGTTAAATTTCGAGAAATAACTTGTTAAATTTCGAGAAAAAAGTTGAGATAAAATGTTGAGAATAAACTCATTAAAATACGAGAAAAAAATCGTTAAATTTCAAGAAAAAGGTCCAGATAAAATGTTGAGAATAAACTCGCTAAATTACGAGAAAAAACTCGTTAAATTTCGAGAAAAAAGTCCAGATAAAATGTTGAGAATAAACTCGTTAAATTACGAGAAAAAAACTCGTTAAATTTCGAGAAAAAGGTCAAGATAAAATGTTGAGAATAAACTCATTAAATTACGAGAAAAAAATCATTAAATTTCGAGAAAAAAGTCGAGATAAAATGTTGAGAATAAAGTCATTAAATTACGAGAAAAAAAGTCATTAAATTACGAGAACAAATTTGTTAAATTATGAAAAAAATGTCGTTAAATTTCGAGAAAAAAGTTGAGATAAAATGTTGAGAATAAAGTCAATAAATTAACAAATTTATTCTCGTAATTTAACGAATTTGTTCTCGTAATTTAATGACTTTTTTCTCATAATTTAATGAGTTTATTCTCGTAATTTAATGAGTTTATTCTCGTAATTTAATGAGTTTATCCTCGTAATTTAATAACTTTATTCTCAACATTTTATCTCGACTTTTTTCTCGAAATTTAACGAGTTTGTTCTCGTAATTTAATGACTTTTTTCTCGTAATTTAATGACTTTTTTCTCATAATTTAACGAGTTTATTCTCAACATTTTATCTCGACTTTTTTCTCGAAATTTAACATTTTTCTCATAATTTAACGAATTTGTTCTCGTAATTTAATGACTTTTTTCTCATAATTTAATGACTTTATTCTCAACATTTTATCTCGACTTTTTTCTCGAAATTTAATTATTTTTTTCTCGTAATTTAATGAGTTTATTCTCAACATTTTATCTTGACCTTTTTCTCGAAATTTAACGAGTTTTTTCTCGTAATTTAACAAGTTTATTCTCAACATTTTATCTGGACCTTTTTCTCGAAATTTAACGAGTTTTTTCTCGTAATTTAACAACTTTAATCTCGAGATGGTTTTATTTTTTTATTATTGCTTGGCCCTAATCCTCTTCCGTAGGGCTTGTAATTAAAAAACAAACAAACAAACAAACAAAAAAAAAAACCTTCCCCAGCATCCTCGGTTGCCAGCCGACTGATTTATATGTGAAGGACTTGGGACGTTTTTGCCAGGAAACTCAAAAGGATGTGATTTACGCACATCTATGACACATGAAATGAATGCTTTTAATGTTCAGGATAATGCTGAAAGAGCTATTCTGTACTGTCAGTGTGTCATGCAAAGGAAATGGATTCATTTTGTTTTATCACCGCTGTCACTGTTTGTCATGTGTTTATTTTGTTTTGAGAGGAAAGCGCGTGCAGCACATATTTACATATTCATCTAACCGTCGCTCTCAGCAGCGTGGACAGCGTGTGGATGTTCGTTAATAGTTTATTTCTGCAAAGGTATTTCCAACCTCTTTTTTACTTCTAAGTAAAAAAAGAACTTCACAGTGAGTATATCGAGGCATTGAATCACGTTAAGTCGCTTGTACATAAAGTGTGCACGTGTGCACGCACGAGCAATGAGTTGCTGGCTGCAGTTCACTTAACAGCCACCGGTGTCACTAATGACAAGGGTTTCTAAGCTCTACATAGCCTATAACTCCTTTTTAATAGAAGAGCTTAAATAAAGCCTGGGATATACTGCACGATTTTTGGCTGTCCCAGACGAAAGATTGCCATCGTGAAACAATCGCGGCGATTTCTGTGATCGTGGCTCTTAATCAGTGGTCCTATGTCGTACAGTGAGAGAGGTTCAAATTTGGGCCGTTTTCCCAATCTTGCGACCAAAGATAGCCTACGATCATTTTCTGACAGTGTCCTGATCATCGCAGTGTGTTACGTCTACTGACCAGCCAATAAAAATGCGACATGAAATCAACGCGACATGGCGCTAAAACTTAAAACTGCTTTTCCCTTCTTCTTTCACCGCTTCCTTTTTATTTTCGGCACACATAAAAACTACAACTGTCAAAGTGTGATTCAAAATGATGTTTTGTTTACCACTAGGGCATGCTGATGACGTTTTATTCTTCTATAGAAACTTGCATCGTAGCCTACGAGTCAATAGTTGTCATGATTGTAGTCTACATGCATGTCATACCCAAGTTAATTAGATCCATGTCGCACAGTGTGATAAAGTAGCGATCTTATAGGATTGCTAAAATCCTGCAGGCAGTGTTGCCAAGTCCGCGGTTTTCCCACAGAATTGGGCTACTTTTACACTGTTGCCACAGTTTTTTTTTTTCATGTCCGCGGGTTGAATCGACCCAAAATAACGCGATATTTAGTCCCTGGAATGCGAATTTTATCCCCCAGAACGTGATTTTTTACTGTGGGATACCCTTGAAATGCGATTGTGCTAGTTTTGGGCTAGTTTTGAGGAGAAATTGGGCAGGTTTTATTGTGAAAATCTGGCAACCCTGTATCCAGGGCTTAAAGGCCCGGTTTCACAGACAGGGTTTAGTCTAAGCCAGGATTAGGTCTTAGTTCAATTAGGATATTTAAGTAGCTTTTATAAAAGTACACCAGAAAAAAAAAAAAAAAACATTACTGGTGTTCATCTTGAGACAAAACAATGGCATTGACATATTCCATACAGCAACAGAATGTGGCCCAGATCTGGCCCACATCTGGTACATGTAGATTATATGCGGACCAGATGTGGGCCAGATCTGGGCAGACACTATGTTGCTGTCAGAGATGTCAGTGCAAGTTGCTTTAAGTTAAAACGTCTCAAACATGCATTTTAGTCTAGGACTAGCTTAAGCTTTGTCCATGAAACTGGGGGAAAGAGTTATTAAATCAAGCCAGATAAATCAACCTTAGATTTGAAACATAAAAGTCAGAAATCAGACCTACATGAGTCATATGATGAATCATTGTGAATGACAGATCCTAAAAATGTTGATACAATTTACTTGATTTTTACATATATAAGAATGTATTTTAAGCTTATTAAATATGAATGTTAAATATCTACTGCTGCTGCATGTGACTAGAAGACTGTTGGAGTCATACAAACACATCAAACAAACCACCATAGGTGTCATATGTTTAATCAGTGTTGAATAGTGTGTTTAAGGCGTGTACCTCATCGTGGCTCTTCTTTAGGAAAGCCAGCTCTTCTCTCATAGACTCGATCTGGCTCTCCAGCTGCATACGGCCCATGTAAGTGTCGTCCAGCATCTTGCGGAGACGTGCCAGATCCTGCTCCACCCCTTGTCGCATGCCCTGCTCTGACTCAAACCTGCCCGGACAGGACAGTTCATTTACATGAGAGACTACAGGGCGTATGTCACATTTACAGCATATAGACAGGTTTATTTATTTATTTGTTTTCATGAAATGGACTAAAAGGGAATAAATAAAAATCTCAATGAATGAAAATGAAAGGGAATAAATAGAAATCTCACTTGACTTTGAAATCGTCAGAAGCCAGCCTCGCATTGTCTATCTGTAGAAACAGTCTGGCATTGCCCATAGTCATTTCCTGGATCTACAAACACACTGATATCATTGGCTTGCACTGACTGTCTCAATACAGCAAATATTTTTAATGAAATATTTATGTATCTCTTCCATGAATGCAGTTCCCATAGTATTAGTTTTTGTGGCTTTCCTTTCAATTTTATGATTAATATTTCTTCCATTTTACAACAATTGTCTTTTGTCTGTCTTTTGGCGAGGTCACTAATGAAAAATGTGTCTCTATACTTGGTTAAATAAAGATTACTAACTAAAAATAAAATGTTTTTATTGAACCAATTGAATATTCAATTAAATTAATACATTCTATTTAAAAGTTTAAAGGTCGTTGCAGCTTATTGTCAGCAAGTTTTTCTTGCAAGTTTAAACCACATACACATTCAAATGTTTAGACACACTTATATTACAGTTTAATTTCAAAAGTTGGAGCAGATAGAAGGAAAAGCATCAACAAGTGTCCAGTATTAATTTGCAACTCATGAAGTTGAGAATATCTAGAGTAAGCAGAGAACAGGGTGGAGCGACTTTGCACTTTTTTTTGGTCCCATTGTGTTATTTCATAATTTTGATGACTTTACTATCATTCTAAAATGAGGAAAATAGTCATAATAAAGAATAAGCAGGTGTGTCCAAACATTGGCTATGTACATTATGATAAAAAAGCATGCATGGATACTCAACAAAACCTTTTATTTGCTCACCTGGTTTCTCAGATCAGCGATGATCCTCTCATAGGCGCTCCAGTCTCTGCCGCTCTCAGCTCCTTTTCTCATCAGAGCCTCTTTGATTTGCTGTTCCAGTTTAGTGTTGGACTCCTCCAGCAGTCGCACTTTTGACAGATAATCCCCCAGACGGTCATTCAGACCCTTCATGGTCTCTTTATCATCTGCTTGGGGAAAATTGCTGCTGTTGATCTGCACATACGGACGCATTGTGTTTGCCAGATTCCCTATGGCCCCAAACAAATTGCCCCTTGAGCCCATGCTGCTAGACAGACTTGAGCTGGAGAAACTCCTGGAAGCGCCCTTGAACGACATGGTGCGGATTAGAGGTGCCTTTGAAGGTTCTTGCGAGTCACTGTGCTTTGTTTTACCTGCAGCAGGTAGTAGTGCGAGGGGGGTTTGGGAGCAGCTATATATAGACTCAGATCTCTTCAGTGATTGGTCTGTGGGATGTAAGTCTACACCTGCACCTCTCTCTCATTTGTTTGCAAAATCATATAGACTCTCAAACGAATTTTGTTGCCAAATGAGCAGTGCTGGGTTTCAGATTCCAAAAAATTAAGTACTTGTAATTATATTACACTCTAAAAATGCTGGTTAAAAACAACCCAAGTTGGGTTAAATATGGACAAACCCAGCGATTGGGTTAAATGTTTGCCCAACCTGCTGAGTAGTTTTATTTAACTCAACTATTGATTAAAAAAGACTATACGGCTGACTTAAAATAAACCCAAAATAGGTTGGAAAATTAGACACATAATTACTAGAGGCAACAATCAAAAGGTGAAGATTTATTAATAAGCAATTTAATAAATGTTTATTATTTAATCATTATTTATTAAACATATTAATAAATGGTAATTTCCAGCCTATTTTTGGGTTCATTTTAGGCCAGCAGTACAGTCATTTTTAAGCAATTGTTGAGACTACCCAGCAGATTGGGTCAAATACTTAACCCAACAGCTGAATTTGTCCATATTTAACCCAGCTTGGGTTATTTTTGACCCAGCATTTTTAGAGTGTACATTTTATAATGCTCATAATCAGATTACAGTTACTTTTTATCAATTACATGTTATATACGCAATGGCAGCAAATTGTTCATAATTTTTAGATTTTCTGTAATTAATCTTTTCTAGCATTACTTTTTTCATTCTAAAAAAAGCCTATTGCTTTTATACATACGTTAAAGTGTTTGTTTGTTTGTTTTGGATGGGGAAATTGCAGACCAGCCACTAGTTACTTGGCTGTTAATGGTCACATGGTCACATCATTTTGTATTTTATTTTGATTGTTTTTATTTTTAAATTATTTATTTTTATTTTACATTTTTATGATTTAATTATTAGCTTTATCAACTTACGAATCCCTTGCAGTTCCTTCACGATTCCCAGTTTGACCTGTCTAAAAGTAATCAAAAAGTAGTCAGATTACATTACCTAAAATGTGTTGAGATCTCCCCAGAAATACATAGAGAAATGAATGTAGGCCTAACAAGCTCCTAGCGAACTTACTTCATGAACTTTATGAAAGGGTTAGTTCAACCAAAAATAAAAATTCTGTCATTAATTACTCACCCTAATGTCGTTATTTTTGTTTTGTTTTTGTGCACAAAAAGTATTCTCGTCGCTTCATAAAATTAAGGTTGAACCACTGCAGTCAAGTCAACTTTTTTAACAATGTCTTTAGTACCTTTCTGGACCTTGAAAGTGTCGGTTATATTGCTGTCTATGGAGGAATCAGATACATCTCGGATTTCATTAAAAATATCTTAATTTGTGTTCCGAAGATGAACAAAGGTCTTACGGGTGTAGAACGACATGAGGGTAAGTAATTAATGACATAATTGTCATTTTTGGGTGAACTAGCCCTTTAATCATAAATGTAAATATTTTAAAATGCTCTTTGAAAAGTAAATACAAGCATGCTGCTTATCTCACAAAACCTGTCAAGAAGACGTTTATATAAATATTTAAATAAAGAAATTAGATTTTGCTTTACCTTTTGTGACAACATGCCCCAATAGCAATAGCTTGTGGGGTAAGTTGTCACACTGGGAAGCAAACAGCCAATAAGCCTTTCATCAAAATATAAACAGTAAAACAATTATAAAACACAAAACAATTAATTAGCAAAAATATAAAATGTTAAATATATAAACATTATTTGTTTTGTATATGACAATTTCTGTATATTACATTGTATATTACATTACATATATTTATGGCACCTATTCTTTTGTGATTTCAAATAATTCAAGTGCATTTTATATTTCTAATAATCTTTAGAATTATTTGATCATTATACAAGAATTTCCCAATTCTTTATTGCATCTCTTGAAGTGTGACATTTCTTATTATGTCCACATGAGGGCAGTTAATAGGCCTCCTTGACTTTCATAGTATGGAAAAAATACTGTGGAAGTCAATGGGGTCCATCAACTGTTTGGTTTCTGACATTCTTCAAAATATCTTCTTTTCTGTTCAGCAGAAGAAAGAAATTCATGCAGGTTTGGAACAACTTGAGGGTGAGAAAATGACAGAATATTCATTTTTGGGTGAACTATACTTTTAAGGTGAAAATTCAAAAATGCTCTTTGAAAAGCTATGGCCACATGAGGGCAGCAGAGACCACTTAATCTCTGTTACACAAGACATGTTCTGCTGGAATCATGTAGACTGTGTAGGGATCATATAGGAACAGGTTCCTACAGGATTCATGTAACATTAGCCTAATTATTCCTACAGTCTCCTTAAAGGGTTAGTTAACCCCAAAATGAAAATAATGTAATTAATTACTCACCCTCATGTCGTTCTACACCCGTAAGACCTTCATTCATCTTCAGAACACAAATTAAGATATTTTTGATGAAATCCGGTGGCTCAGTGAGGCCTCCATTGCCAGCAATGTCACTGAACCTCTCAAGATCCAGAAAGGTTCTCAAAACATATTTAAAACAGTTCATGTGAGTACACGTTCTACCTTAATATTATATATATAGCAATGAGGATACTTTTTGTGCGGCAAAAAAACAAAAAAACGACTTTTCAACAATATCTATGGCCGATTTAAAAAAAAAACCACTTGCTTCAGAGCTTTACGAATCTTTTGTTTCGAATCAATAATTCGGATCGCGTAACTGCCAAACTGCTGAAATCACGTGACTTTGGTGCTCCGAACAACTGATTCGAAACAAAAGATTCATAAACCTTACTGGTAAATCCTGGGTTTATATTATAGCTATTAGCTACCTGTAGGAAAACTTAGGAACCTGTAGGAATATTTATATTAAATATTTGCTCTGCCTTCATTGTTTTTTTTTTTTTTACAAGCAGGTAACGTATACAGGAATCGATTGTTTTTTAATGAATCGTTTGAACTGGTTCTCAAAAGCGGTCTGAACGATTCGTTCATGAATCGTACTGAATCAGTAAATGAACGGAAAACATTTGAAGTCAACCACCCGAGAATTTGACTGACAGGACGAAAAGTAAGTTTTGATAGTACTTTATAATAGCCAAATAACTAATAAATGTTACAAATAAAATATTTCAACAACACACACGCGGATAGCATTTATTAAACATGCAGAAATCAGCCTTTTAATACCGATTAGATCAGACTACAGATTTTTAACGGTTTTTCAGGGCAGGCCTAACTTACTTATTTTAAAATGGCTGATTGATAAGGCAAGGCGCGGCCATTTTCGCGGCATTGCTCATTTATTAAAAGTGTGGAATAATGAAAGAAAGACTTTTCTTTTCTCTTTTCTTTCCAGTAATTTTTTTTATGCTTTTGTGTTATCCGAGCTCAGAGATCCCTAAAATGCAATCTCACACAGTTTCACAGTTCTTTACAGCTTTCTGACACAGTTCTGTAGCTTCCCATGATTATAATTTAATTTGTAAATATAACTAAATATATTTTATGAAAAGAGAAGCAGTTTAATGGTATGTAATATGACTACTGAATGCGTGATAAACCATTGTTTGCATGCCATAAATGCCATAGGTCACAAATCGTTTGTCACAGGTGCGGAAAAATCAGGAGTAAACAAAGCACTGAGACTAAACATTGTGGAGCTTTAGCCTCACAGTTTCGACAAAGATTAGTTTGTTATGAACTGACAAACAACATGGAAAGGTCCATGAATACTTATGACAAGATTATAGACTTCTGATAAGAACATGGATCAGACTTTTAAACTCCAACAAGCTACTGTTTGAATCAAAAAGCAAAACACATAACGTTAGTAGTTCATCTATCATGTCTGTGTACATAGAGAGATACTAATGCATGCTCTCCTCAAAATACAGGCTCCATCTATAAGAAAATGCATGATTATCATTTTGGGAAGTTGTCTGTTTTAATACAGATCAATGCAAAGTGCTGTCTGGTTCTGCTCAAGCGGGATAAGCTTATCTCCGAGGTGTAGATCCAACAGCTGTAGGCATTTGGTTGTATAAATCTATATCAGACTAGCGTAAATCATTCCGACTCAAAGGATCCCAGATGCACAGGCCAGTCAAGATGTGCTGTTTCTCAGGGAGATACATCACATCCGATAACTTTTCCACCTGTTGATTCCTCATAATGACAGGCTGAGCAAAAATCACCATGCACTTTTTTAATGTATGCAAAACAGCAGCTTGTATGTGCACCTAAAGGTTTGGAAAGAAATGAGTGTGAGCAAATGAGTGAACTATTTCTGTCTTTAAGCAGAAGATCTGCTGAGTTATGCTCTGAGCATGGAGACCCAGAGAAGCAGATAACCAAGAGAGAAAGATAACATCCTGAAACTGACGGCTCAGTATGAGGTTGCTGCCACTTGCAATAAAGATTATGGAGAGCAGAACAAACAGGAAAAAAAGATGAGTATTGCTTTGGTCTGATTTTAATTTAGTTACATTTTCAATGACAATACACTCATTCTTCTCTGATATGTAAAATCTAATCTTAAATTCTGGTTTGTGGCTACACCTCTGCTGTCATTGATGAAAGCACCTTTACAATATTGGATCTTATTGGATTTGGTTTTTAAGAATAACCTCATAGCACAATAGCACAATAAATGGCCTGAATTAACCTGGCTTATAGGATGCACCTGGGGGTGCAGATGGATTTTATGATGCAAGTGTTTATAATATACAGTTCTCAACAGATGAGAGGAAACAGTTATATTTATGGGGGAATCTTATGAAATCCTTTAAGCTTTCTGGTCACTGACATAAGAAAATCTCACCAGTTTTTATTACCATGATGCAGTGTTTCCCACAGGATTTTGTGAGACTGTGGTGGGTGGACATCGGTTCCTCTAGGGGGGGTATATGTAATTGTGTATATTTTTAATTTAAATGCATAAATCTGGTGCATTCTGAGAGCAAAATTAAGTGACTAGATCAATAAAGAAGTTTGTTCTCATGTAAACAATTTTGTGCTCTAAAAGTAATTTATTTATTGGTGATGGTGGGGCACATTAGTCACGTACACAACATATAGTAGGCTAAATGATAGTTCATAAGTGGTCAAACATGTAGAGTATACATTAAACCATTTAAAATATGTAGCAAAAGAGGTTACCTTTGTTGAATTAATTTATTTCTAGAATAATTACTGAGGGCCTGTATCTATACATCTGTATTTGTGGAACTAATGGTCAATCTTTGATTTATTAAACAATCCAGAATGCACTAAACACACTTCTTCATTATAGAGACAAACAACAAATGAATAGAAATATATAATCATAAGCTGACCAATAAATAAACTAGGTGAGTATATAATTCAGCATTAAAAGTTATGCTAGCCTAATTCTTGAAAAAAAACTGCACAGTAATTTTATAAAATCTAAATCTGTTAATAAAAAGTTTAAAATTGTTATTTGTATTCTTATGAAATTAAAAAAGCTATTGATATTAGATCTATATTTATATGTGAATGTAAAGAATAATGTGTATTTTAAAATATGGAAGATTAAAAGACGTTTATTTTAAATGTATTGAGCAGCTTTTTAATGGGGCAACAAAATATGATACAATGGAACAAAATAGGCTATTAATAATCTTTCAGTGTGCAAAACCATGATGAACACCTTGCAGAATCTGTGAAAATGTGAATAATTTTAACAAAATAAGATCAGCAGTATGATACATACAGTCCCTTGTTTGTCCTGAGCAGTTAAACTGCCCAATATTCTTCAGAAAATCCTCCAGGTCCTGCAGATTCTTCAGTTTTCCAGCATCTTCTGCATATTTGAACCCTTTCCAGCAGTGGCTATATGATTTTGATATTCATCTTTTCACACTGAGGACAATTGAGGGACTCAAACACAACTATTAAAAAAGGTTCAAACATTCACTGATGCTCCAGAAGGAAACACGATGCATTAAGAGCCGGGAGGTGAAAACTTTTGAACAGAATAAAGATGTCCAAATTTTTCTGATTTTGTTTAAATTTTTTTTTTTTTTATTTAGTACTGACCTTCAGAAGCAACAGAAGACACTTAAATGTTTACCAGAAGACAAATTAAGTACAATATTCCTTGATCTTCAAATTCAAAAAGTTTTCACCCCCGTCTCTTAATGCATCGTGTTTCCTTCTGGAGCATCAGTGAATGT